>JAEIIJ010000281.1:0-22558 GCA_018904815.1 Drosophila ogumai
TTAAAACGTAATAATAAACAGACGATAAATATTTAAAAAATACAAATGAATATATTTTGTATTTACAATTAACATTTATGTAATCATTTTAAATTGATTTTAAAACAATTTAAATTTTCTGAAATGTATAGAATAATATAAAACCAGAAAACGAACAGATCAAATTTAATTATAAATCTTTAGAAATTTACCTGTTAAACTTCAGTTAAAGGCTAATAAAAAAATATTAAGCTAAGCCATAAAATGCAATATACTCATAAATTCAGTTCAATTTAAATTGATTTTAATTTCCTTAATAATTTTCAAATTTTGCTTAAAGGTAACAAATTTTATTACTTATAGTTTAGACTTTTTAACTATCTTTACCACTATAAATAAACAATAAATAGTTGAATTATTATATTGATATTCAATCTAAAATGGTTTCTTCACATTCCTAATCATTTCTTTTTTTGCCACAATGAAAAATAGCTAAGACATCTCAACCTTGGTTAATCTTTCGTTACAATACTTAAGATTTGCCTTGATCAGCAGCTTAGACCGATTTTGCTCTCCAAGCTTTTCGCAAGGTTGCATAACATAATAGGAGCTAAAATGGCCAAGATTGCTACCCGAAAAACCCTCTTCTAGCATTCCATAGTGTGAGATGAGCTGAAACGCCGCTTACAATGATAACAAAACGCAAGCAGGGATTTATCTTCTCTAATTTGTCGAAACTTACACAATTCCTTTGTGCCCCGAACCCAAACAAAGCCAAAGATCGCGGCACCTTCCGAGCCGGGGAAAGCGGGAAAAGCGAGGAAAGCGAACACGTAATTTCCGCAGAACTGCGAACAAGTAAATGGTACAAAGCCGCGTTGACCGGACTCATTAATGTGCCAGATGCATGACGCCACAGGAGACAGGACACAGGACACAAGCCTGCGAGCCGGATAAAAACGCAGGGCTCTCGGCTTAGGGCCTAGTCCAGCCAGGCCGCTTAATCATATTTTCATAGGACTCATTCCCTATGCAGATTTCATTCAGAAATCCGATTGCATGTTCGTTTAATTTAGAGCTGCGGAGGACATCTCGGACTTAGCCTACCTGCTGCGATCACGTAATCTCCGATCTAATGTGGACTGTGGAATAATGCCGCTCGCCGCAAATTTATGCAGCATCATCAGCGCACTTAGACATAATCGTGGCTCATTAGGATTGCTAAACAGCCGAAGGAAAAAGGCCTTGTTGGGGGTTGCTCGCTAGATAATTGCCGATCCTCTTTCCCCGAATCAGCCCAGGACCGGCCCTAATTTATCCCAGGGCCTAGTGATTGGCCCATTTAATGGTTACGTTACATCAAGATATTAAAAACAGAAGCAACGCCCCAAAATCTGGAATTGGTTCTTAAATATGAGGGAAGATACCATAATCTGTGGTAATTATGCAAAAATTAATGGTAATAACATTGCTATTAGATTATCTACAATTTTCTTCACATTAAAAACAGTGAATGTATTAGTTTTATGCTTATTTTAATACTCTAGCAGGGTATTATAATTTTACTCTAAAAATTGCAGCGTAGAAAAGAGGACGGTGTAGACCCCATAAAGTATATATAGTCTTGATCAGCATCTCCAGCCAAGTCGATACAATCAGGGCGTCTTTCCGTTCGCAAACTAGCCCCTTAGCTTTGAAGCTATCTAAATGAAACATTGCAGATAGTCTTCTGATTAATTTAATAATAATAATCCTCTGATTAATTTAATATATATATATGAGACATGGCCATTTCTTATTATTTCAGAATTTCAGTTTTATTTTTATGAAAATCGGACAACTATAACATATAGTTACCAAAGGATTGATAGATGTAAAGAAAAATGTAAAGCTGTGAATGTAAAATTGTAACTGTAAGTAAATATTTGTATTGGTAAATATAGTTGAATGTTTATTTAGCATAAATATTTATAATTTAATTTATATTAAATATTTTAGTTATTTGTTTGCTCTACAAATGGATTTTTATAGATTTAGCTCCCATTTCGAAATATACAATTAACAACAAATTACATTTCAATTATTATTGAAAACTTAAGGACCAATTTCCTGATTTGCAACTATTAACCCATTGTCTCCTTGGAGTTCTTCTCCCCCACAAGCCTCCTTAGCAGGCTCTCTTCAACACTTTCAACTCATTTAATTGGAGGAGCTATTCCCGCTGCCCCTTCCCCTGACACTGAAAGCCATTTAGGCCAAGTGTGAAATGACAAATTGAATCAAAGTCAAACTCAAACTCAAACTCATTGAAGGCTACACTTCATTGTAATTTCTAAATTAGCACATCAATTGAGGCCAGAAGGGGAGAGTGGGTTGGAAGGAGTTCTCCTAGAGATGCGCTCCGAATGTCTCTCAAAGTCTCTTCGGCCGAGACTCTCTCGGGTCATGCGCAGAGAAGCTGAAAGCCCATTGGACGGTGTCCTGCGTGTCTCTGTGTGTGAGTGCGACGAGTTCCAACGAGGTCATTATCGTGTTACCCCCACCACAGCCACACAGAGTCATCCAAAGCCATCCAGACCCATCCCTGCTCCTACTCCACCTCCTCCGCCGGCGCAGCAGCTGCGTGTAAACACATTGTGGCAATTCTCTCTGGTGCCATGACTGTGTTCACCTTTTAATAAGGTTAACTGCGACGACGACAACAACCCACAAACACCCACTTTGCACAATGGCTGTGTGTGTGCGCGGGTGGAGTGGGTGGTGTCGGAAAAGCTCGGGGGGCTGATAGATGCTGTTGGCAACATTTTTCTTAACCATTAAATCTAATATATCAAAGTAATAAAACGAATTTCGCCCGTTGTGCGGGTGGAAACTGCAGGGAGGGGTAAGTACCCAGCTCCTGTGTGTGTGTAAGTGTGTGTGTGTGTGTGCGTTCGTTCTTACCCTCCACGTAATCCAACTAAAAAGTTTTCGTCTACTTACAGTCTGCCTGCCATTGTCTACCGGATATTCTTCCCTTTCCCTCGGGGTTCTGGCTAAAATGGGGAAATGGCAGGGGGGTTATAGCTGAACTGATAGCTTTTCTTATGGCGCTGGGATATTTAATTTTGAGTTTTAACTTGCTGGCAGAGAGAAAGGGGTGGGAAATTGCTGAATACCTGCCACTGACAACATTTTTGAAGCCTTAAGAGGAGGAAAAACGATTGTTTTTGGTAATTATTTTTGGTAAAAGATCGGCTGATCTGCAGAGATAATTTAACCATATTTTAATTATTTATTTAAGGACTGTAATTGAAGTTTTCACTTTCAAGTTTGTCTAGCTTTAAATTGTTAGAAAATTGCAATGGTAATGTAAGACTTTTAGAAGCTGTTTTTGCTTTCTAACCAAACTCTTCTCCTTGACCCCCGTTTCTAACATACTTAATATTTTTCGAATAAGGGATTCACCTCATACTCAGTCCCCTTGCAACTCCTCCAAACTCCTCCGGCAGCAGATAGTTTGCGATAGTTGCTGCTTGGCAAAATGTAATATGCGGCAGGCAGTAAATGAGCTACTGCTGAGGTTGGCTAGCAACCGCAATTCAGGCAACACACAGCTCACAGACACCCACACACCCACGTCTCAGTGGCTTGAATTATCCAATATCCTTGACTGTTTGTGGACGTAATCAAACAACTGCGAAAGGAGAGACGGGCCAAGGCCTGTTTGACATTTAGTTTCATAATCTAATATAGCAGGAGGGGCTGGATTGGATATGAAGGACTCAGACCGCATACAAATACCACCGACTGTCAGTCAGTCTTGTATCTCAACATTTTTGCGCACGACATTATTGGCCACGTTTATTAAGTCCCGAGGCCAGCAGAGAATGGATTCCGGTTGCCAGAAAGGGGGATTTTCAGCGGAACAGGAGGGACAGGAAGAGTTCCAATCTTATCCTGGCTTCTGGCACACTTTTCCCAGATTCACCAGCGATAACCCTTGGTGTTTCCTAGTACCAAGGTGTCCCCCTGAATTGGTCTGCATATGTCGGGATCAGAGGTAAATTGACACTCGTTTTGGGCCAAATTAAAGCACATATGAAAGGCTCACACACGTCCTGGCTTCTGCCAAAATTTCTGGCCAAGATAAGCGGCTAAGGAGCGGACTGCTCACTTCAAAGGACACGGTAGCCGACAAAAGTGCTTCCCGGTAATTATGCGGCTCGGCTTCTGTTCTATTCTGCGGTGCAGACTTGGCCACCTCCCTTTACCTGGAGATGGGCAATCACATGTGCAAAGAAAATTCATTGGAAATTACCTGTCACATTGTTGTGCACTTGAATTACATAAAAATTGGCCAGGCGAACAATGGCCGGAGTGGCTACCGTTTTTGGACAGGACAGGACACAAAAGGATAATGCACACATATCCATATGCGAGGACAAGGACGAGGGTGTTGTTTGGCCAGCATGCAAAACTGCAGCCAAACAAACAAATAAACTGACAACTGCCAAGTGGCTCTGGCTGGGAATCTGGATCTGGATCTGCATCCGAATCTGAATCTCGGGCGACAACAATAAGGCGCTTGATATGTGTACGCATGGGCGTGGCCGGGGGGGCGGGGGCCGGGCCACAAACAACAATTGTAATCACACACCTTTTGTGCCAGCGTGTGCCCAAGAAAAACCCTCGGAAAACATCTCTCTCCTCGGTGCGAGTGTGAAAAAAGAATGAAGTTTTTAGCAGTTTTATGGCTAGATTGGCAAATGAGGAACAATTGAGCCTCGAATGGGCGGAAATGAAAGGCTGATGAAGGCTCATCAGGGCATCTGCATATATTGCTACCGCTTCAGTGCCTCCATAGCCACACACTGAACAAAAATAAAGAATGATTTGTAAGGAAATAACATTTGAATAATCATTATCAAGTGTATTAGTAATAAAATTAAAGGTTTTGTTGTTTTAAATTAGCTTTAATTTGCTTTGAAATCCACAAAAAATCCTTAGGCTTTGAAATCTCCTAAATATGTATCTAAAAGTATGCTAAAAATTGTAAAAGTTTGCTAATTAGGTTTAAATTTACTTTAAATTAAGTTTTAACATTTTTTTTTTTAAATAATTATTAACATCTTGTTAAAGGATTTGTGGCTGGTAATATTTCTTCTTTGATTTGATAGCCATATTTTATGCTTTTAGTAAATGCTTATCCATGTTTTTTAGGTGGAAACCTTTCTTATTCTGAGTAACCTAGTAAATGGAAAATAAAGGGTTTCAAAGTTAATTTTGGTTAATTATTGATTTCAAAATTCTTAAAACAATTTAAATATTTTATTAACTGAAAACTATTGACTTAAAAAAGAAAAAAAACCAAACTTTAATAGCAGCTTTTGTATTGTTTCTAAACTTTGATCGCACTTCTTTAAGTAAATTTAAATATATTTTAATTTTCATAAGTAAGTAAGTAGAAGACAAGTTTTTTTTAATTTGGAATGTAATTTTTAGATTTTCAGACATTCAATTAATTTCTGGCAATATTTAAGGAAAGAAATTACTTAGCAATGATACAAGAAAGTAAATATTAAAAACTATCATTATCACATTTTTCTGCAGTGCATCCCCGCACTTTATGAGTGCCAAAGTGTTAGTGTGGGGCAACTTGTTCAAAAATTTCATTAAAAACGGTTTTCATTTGTTATTGTTGCTCGGGCCCAGCCGCAAATGGAGGCGTAATAAAATAAAAAGTGCAGCCTGAAGGCTCCTCTTTGCCCCCTGCCCCCTGCCCCAGGCCCCGCTCACTCGACCCACGGAAATGTAACACACAATTGGCAGCCCAAAAAGCGGCGAAAAAAAGATTTTTTAATATCTCATGCAAAATTGCATTCAATTGCCCCGTGTCTGTGTGAGGACGCCACAGCACAGCTGTCAGTGTGTGAGTTTGCATAAGTGCTGTAAATTTCCTTATTTGCCCAACCGCACATGCCACACACACCCACACACACATCTCTATAGTCCATATGTGTGTGTACAAAAACTTGCATACAATTTTAACTCAAACAAAAACGTTGCAGAAATGAAATTTGTTACATTTTTTGTTTTGTTTATTTATAACAATTGTGTTTAAAAGCGCTTAAATTTCGCCCAGCATGTGCAAATAAGTCGCCCGCCCCCCGTCGAACCGCCTAAACCTTCTAACCCTTTCCTAGAAGCTGGCAAGTGCAATTTCTCGTTAGCCGAATACTTGATTTTTTGGTTCCATTTTGGGGATTTGGACCCGGGTCGGAGGTCGGAGGTCTTTGTTTGAGTTCCTTTTTTGGACAGAGCCAGAGGCAGAGGCAGAGGCAGGGGCAGAGGCAGCGGCAGAGGCAGCGGCAGCGAGCAAAATGAAAACTAAATGCAATAAACGTTTGCGCCTAAAAGCTGCAACAAAAAAATCAACGCCCAGAGATTAGCTCGTGTTCAGAGCGTTCCAGGATCTGCTCAGTTGGCCTATTTGGTTTTCTAAATTAGTGACTGGTATATGGCTAGAAACCATTGAAACACATGTAATAAGACTTTAAAATATGGTTGGGTTTTTTAATTTCAGAGGTCATAACAAACATTTAACGCTATGAAACTGTCAGGAGTTTTGAAATAGCTTAATAAGGTGCATACCTTGCAAAAAAATTCAAAATTAGGCATTAATTTCTTTTATTTGCGATATAACACATTATAGAGCCTTTCTAAACGATTCGGATCCTAGAGATGTTTTAGCACTGGCATTGGAAAAATCTAAGCAAATGGAATACATTTTTTTAAATTAACTAGAGAATATATGGGTTTTTAATTGAATCACAATTACTCTCTACACTTGTATTATTTTTTAATTTAAATATACAAAAATAAGAATATAAATGCAGGTCAAAGAACTAATTATCAACTTTAAAAATCTTAAATAAACCTAAACTTAAGAACCTATTTTTATTCTTTTTAGATAAACAGAGCCTTTTTAAATGATTTGGAAAATTTCAGAGATGTTTTTAGCACCATCTTATGATGTTTAATGGGCATCGGAAAAATCAAATCAAATTTGAATAATTGTATTTAAATTATCTAAAGATAATATTCGAATTTAATTAAATCACAATTACACTCTGTACCTTTTTTATGTATAATTTAAATGTACAAAAGTAAGAATATAAACTCAAATCAGAGAACTAGTTAAAAATTTTTGAAAATCTTGTATAAATATATCTAAAAAGAAGTCTATAATAAATATCGAAAAGTATTTTTTTAACAACATAGTCTATAAAATACATGAAAAAGAAGATTTTATGACAAAGAAAAGTTAGCTCTTATGACCCTATAATTCGGTACAGATGAGAATGATAGGTTAGCTCGTATAATTTTCGCCTTCAACTGTGATTTGGCAGCACTGGTCTCTAGCTGCGGCACCATGTGTGAGTGTGTACACACCACTTTTTGAGAATTGCTCGCCTTCATCCCTATGCCAGCATCCTCACCCAGCCCCTCGGCTTTGTTTTTTTCGCTGTTGCCAGTTTAGCGTTCATTTAATCTTTGTCTGACTGCAGTTGTTGCTGTTTTTTCTTTGTTCTGCATTTAGCTGGGCCGCAATTTTGCGTTGCACACTTTTGTGCGTTGTCTTTTTTGGCCTTTGCCTCTGACGGAATTGTAATGAACATTTTTCTGCTTCGTTTTTTGGGCACTCAACAGAGACTGAGCCAAACATAAAAAATAAAACATAAAAAATGGGTACCAACCAATACGGGGGACGAGGCTGCAGAACGAGAATCAAAAATCGAAACGTTGAAAATTTCATTTCAACGCAATTTGCCTGTAATTGTTTGGAAACCTGTGGTTGGTTGGACCACCGCCCACCCAAGAGGAATGGGATGGCTGTGCTCCAGGAGTAGACAATTCCACCAGCGAGGAGCATGGGGCGCTGCATCGTGCTGTTTGTTTTAACTTTGTTATTGGCCGTTTGGCGGCCATAGACTGGTTCATTAAGCTGCTCACAAAAAAACACGAAAAAAGAAATTCGGCTGGCAACTCAAAGGGTACGAGTATGTCAATGGAAATTGCGAAAAAACTATTTGTCGAATATGTGATTGGCCCTTTTATATATTTTAATATATTTGACTTTTCTGTGTCTGCTTGAACAATTCGATAAATACATAACAAGCTAGAGGATAATCGTTTTGACTTTAATTAAATAATTTTACTTTGCTTAAACATATCTGAATAGCAACAAATAACAAAAAATGAAGCTGCCTTTGTATAATATAAAGGCACATTTAATAGGTCCGTTAAAATCTGTATCTAATTTCAAGAAATGTCAATCTTTAAAATACAAATTTATGAAATGCATTCAAGCTTAGTGAAATAAGTCAAAGAAATGAAGAGATAAAACTTGCAACTCCCTGAAAATATATTTAAATAAATATTCCGATTTTTAATTTGAATTTCTCTCAATATGTATTTTTAAATCAAAATGAAGTTTGAAATCAATAGCTTGTAAATATTGATATGCCTTTGCCCCGGACCAGGTTACAGAGGGTTTCAGCGAGTAAATACGAGTATCGAGAAATAAAAAGGGATGCCAACTTCATACTCTTACCTCTAAGCCCGGACTGGCATTCACAAATAACGTTCAAATTGCAAAAAATAACATGACCGCGGGCCACGCAACCAGAAAAAGGACATCGCCGGAGCACCATGGAAGGGATTCTTTTTTTTTTTTTATGCCGGCTTTCAGATGGCGGATTGCTGCTTAGCCAAAAACCCAAAACGGCCACAGTGTCTGCCGTCTATATTGACACAACATGCCAATTTTCTCTGTGGCAGGTGGCGGGCGGCCGACGCGTCATGTCCTGCGGCTTTGCGGGTGTCACAAGAGCAGGCGGCCGCCAAAAGCGACGAGCCAGTATGCTTAAATGGGGGAGAAAGGCATCAAGGAGAGTCCGAGGAGCTAAAGGGGAACCGAGACCAGTTAGCATTGCTATATCAACTGACAAAATAATTAATTTTATTCGCATTTTTTGTTTGGTCAGGGTTAGGCACAGTACGGGTCGGTATTGTAAGGCATTAAAATTAGTTTTTCTATCAAATATATTCTTATTTTTTTACCAGTAACCAGTAACAGTAAATATATCAAACTAGTTTTGTATTTTCCAGCTTAAACTTTGTTTGCCTTGGTATAACTAAGAAACAGCTTTCCATCTATGATACGCACTGTTCTTTAGGAGTGTGAGTGGGTAAAAAAAAACCTCCAAGGAGTCGGAGGAAAGTGAGGATCCTAGCTCCTGCCTGGCATACGTAATTAAATGTGCCTTACGCAATGTGCGAAAAGTGAAGACGAATGAGAGAAAAAAAAACGGCAAAGGGAAAGAAATCAAAAGTTGAGGCCGAAGAGCCGCTAAAATGGAGGGCGGGCCGCAGCTCAGCACAACACGCCCACTGGCAGACGCTTTTCCAGCTTTTCTGTGTAATTAGTTTTTCCCCTCCGAAGCCAGAAAAGAAAGAACGAAAGAAGGGAAAAGTTCCCTCTGCGATTCGGCTCGCATTTTATTGAATTTTCTTTTCATTTGTTTGTTGATTTTTGGGATTTACCGCATTTCGTATGCACAGCGGATAGACCGAGACCGAGAGGGCTGTCATTGAGACAAATCCTTGTTTATCTAGCTTCTGTGACTTTTCGTTTTGCCAATAAATTACTTTGTAATCAAGTGAATTCGAGTGGCAACGGCAAAAAGAGCCAAGGAGCGCAAAAAGGACGAATTAAATAGGAGGTTGCTGTTGATATTCTAGAGGCTAAGCAGGAAATGTTGCATTTGGCTAACAACTGATGACTGTAATTTGCCCAAGATTGTTTATTAAAAATACATTTTTGTCGTTGGGATTTAATTTGTATTTATTGGGGGAGTAGAACCCTCGATAATAGTGATATTTACATTACTTAAGACAAGGCATATTTTGTTATTTATTATCAAATTTTCAACTGAATTGTACAACTTTTTTTAAGTTCTATAACTTAAGAAAAAGTGCACTACTTTCGCAATATATTTCTTGTTGTTTGCCCTGTAAATTTTCTACTTCAAGATGCTCTTAAGCATCTGAGACCTATGCCATTATTATATTGCGTCTGTACACACATGCCTAATATGTTTAACAAAGGCAAGAAATCAGCGGCAACAAAGCAAAAGGCTGTGGCAAGACGGTCGCCAAGTTTGCCGAATGCATTAGTCGAGAACATTGTGGCATAATGGATTTGCATTTGCGGCAAAGAAAAGAAATCCTTTGGCAAACATATTGATTGAATATGAACTTGTTCGAAGGCATTACAGCTTACATATAAAGTGTACAATATATAAATGCTGAATAGAGAGAGCTAAAAATTTTTATTTATAAACTTATTAATCACCTTAAAGTCCAACTGCTTTTATTTTATAATATTTTTTTATTATGCAAATTCTTAATTGCTTGCCAAAATTATTGCCATCACAATAAGTCAAGCCAGAAGCAAGGACCAATCTGGAGAGGCAGCAGAAGGATAAGAAGAATAACTAACTAATCTGTCAGCGACAGATGCGGGCGCAATGATAAAATTTAAAATTGCCCAGCTAGCATTGCAATTACCCTCAAATAAAAAAGGCACAAGGATATGCCAAAGGACCTCCTGCAGTGCAAGAGAGAGAAAGAACGAGAGTGAGGAGTAGAGAAACACGAGGAGGTCATTGCAGAGAGAAAAATAAATTAATTCAAAGGTAACTTTGAACATTTCATTATAAAAATAATACAAATAAATTATAAATATTTTCCTTATTAAGCTAAGCTTCTCTCCAAATAATAATATCTAAGAAAAACATTTAATCTTAAACAGATATATAGATCTGCTGGGAATATTGATATTGATAGCAACTTGCAATAATCATAAATCAGAGATGCTGAAACGGTGCAAAAAGGATTTGTTCTGTGCCATCTCCATAAAAGTTCAAAAAGCATTTTAGGTTCCTCTAAAGTTTATCTCCTTTTTTCTCTCTGTGTACACCTGCTTTTAATGAAATAAAATAAATGCTGCTCGGTTGGGAGAGGGCGAAGCTCAAGCAGCAGCGGGTCGCCAGCAGAATCAGCCGCAGGGACAAAAGGCAGTTGACATTATGGCATTGTTGTGGGATGACCCCGCCCGCTCTGTGTGCTGTTGATATTATATTACATTTTATAAATTACATTTTATGCGCAAGCAAAGTTGATTTGCCTTTCGCTGGGCTCCCAACCAAGTCCCTGCCTTCGCTTAAGTCCTCGTCCCTGGCTGCACTTCACTTGCATGCAGGACGAGCTGACATTTATTGTTGTTGTCGTTGTGGCCGTGCATTAGCCGCCGCCAGAGTCCTTGCCCTGCCTTTTGGTTTGACTTCAATTGCGCAACGGAAATGCATTAAGAAATTCATTGCACCACCGCTACTCCTGGATGTCCTTCAGGTGCATTGAACCAATAATCAGGGGCGAATGAGGAAGTGCTTTCCATGCGACTACCTGGATTTCGATTAGGGGTACTATTTTATAAAAACCAATTGACTGGGATCGGCTAATGCTATGTCTAGCCAATATATAATTGTGCATTCACCAGGAAACATAAAAGGAACTAAATTTTTTCAAAATTTGATAGATTATTTTGCTAACAAGAGAGTTATTTTCCTTTAAAAGACTTGGTAATACTCTGTCTTGTTAGAATAAAAGAGATTTTACTTTAAAAAGACAAGTGTAACAGATTGTTTTTACAGTCTAAATTAAACTTTGACACGGTATTACAACAGTTATAGAGAATAAACTAAAGAATAGTAATTTAAATACACGTTTTTATTAAAATCCCAGCGATATTAATAAACGTTCATTAGTCTTCTATTTCGTAAACCTTGAAATGAATATCAACCTGTTTGGAAACAGAGTATATTTCCACCATCCACCTGTCAACCATTCATGGTCCTACCTGTCCTGTCATAATAATAGTATCAAAAAACATTTAGCACCCATTCAAAACACACATTTTCCACGAGAGCAAGAGAACCCATTTGCCCCGCCCCGTGCGTTTATATAAATTTTCCCTTTTTTGTGCGCGTATTTTTATGACAAGTAATCCGCTTTCACAGCAATTGATGTCAGGGGAATATCGTCACAAAATGAAAGTTAATACCCAACAACGCGACAATTGATTCAACTTGTGATATCCCGTCATTATTATCGAGTTTGCCACTCGCCACCCCGCCCACCGGGGGTGTTATTAAACATTTTATTTGATGTTGAGTGAGCTGATAAGGCTAATGAATGCATGCACCTCTTCCTGGACGGGATTCGGGACGGCATTGGGAATGGGAATCTCCCCGAGAGCCGCGGCCAAAATATCATTATGATTCTATTTACATTTGCCTTTAATAAAAGTCAACCCGCATGCCTTATCGAGATGGCGATGACTGTTTGATTTCGTATTAAATTAGTGTCATAAACAGGAACAACTGTTTCGGTTCGCACGGGTTCGCCTCGCAGTGAGGGAGGAGGTATGTGGCACTCGATGATTATCAATGAAATATTTACAATGTTGTATTAACAATTTATTAAACAATTTTATGGTGTTATCGCTTCTTGGCCTCGCATCACGTATACGCACTGGCCGCTTTTGTGCGCAGTCTGCAGTTGTAATGTAATTTCCGTTCTGCATTTCCGCCGGCCGCTGTTCCGAAAGAGCCGCAAATTGTGCGTAATTTTATTTATTTATCGCAGCAGTTTGCCTTGCATTCGCCGCTGCCTCATTGGGCGGCAGTTAATTTCCGCAACACACACGCAGTAGCGGCTGCTGCAGTGGCTTCTGCAGTTGCGGTTTGCATTGTTCGCTTAATCCCCATGATTGTCGGCCCTCGATTCTGGCAATCCGATTCAGCAGCAATTCGCTAATATTTATTTAATAAGGATTGAATCAGAAAATCTTCAAAACGCCATTGGACCTTTAATATGAAAATATTCAATCATAATTTCTCTTTTGCAAATATTTATGTTCTGCGAATTTTGCTTATTTGAAGTTTTATAAAATTCTGTTGAATATATTTGTCCCCAGAGCTCTTGTTTGAAATAGCCATACAAAATTTACTATACCACAAAAATCTTCAGAGATTTAAAATCAACTTAATAGGTGTTTAAAAGTATGCAAATAAAAATATTGAAAGTGCCAAATTCAGTGTAAACTAAAGGAAACAGTGCATTAGTAAAAATATAAACTTCATTATTTTTTAAATAAGAAAAAAAGACTATGTAACAACTTATTTAATATTTTTGAGCACTTTAGAGTGAGGATTTTGAGTGAGGATAAAAGGAGTTCGTCATTTTTCTTACACTTGCTTAAGATTGGTTTGAAATGACTCATAAGCCTAATCTTAATCTTAATCTTTTTTAATTGAAATATCTTCATATTTTAATTGGATAGGAATAAAGCCTTAGAAATTTTCAAAAAAACACCCTCCTCAAGTTTCCATTGATTTCTTGCAAAGCCCAAAAGTATGCCACGGCAATTTAAACAGCAATCCAAATACGAAACACTTTCCCAGAATCCTACGCCTTTCCAAGCTCTTCAAATTTGATGCTGGGAACGAAAGCGCGCTCAATCGCTTACCTGCATCCTTTCTCCACAGCCCCCCGCCTCCATTTCAGCGTTGTCCTGATTCAGCTCGAAGCGAAATTGGCTTCAATTATGCGACAGAATTATGAAATTACAAAAATTGCGAAAGTAAGTAGCTGCCGTTGCTTTTCGCTTCAGCGAAATGTAATTGCGGCAATTTGCAGTTGCAGGCAGCGTTGCCAGTCGGCTAATAACGTTTATTAAAACCACAACAACATTGCTCAGAGCCCAGGACTCCCGCTCCCCACCAGCCTTCGTCCTTCTCAGCCTGCCAGTCATTAACAATAAGCCGAATGGAGAGGGATATTCTGCCGGCAACGTTGTGCAAATTATGCAAATCCTTGTGAAGCACATTAATGCGCACAATGACAATTAATCGCTGCAAATTAAAATGATGACAATGTGCACTGGCTTTTTCCCATATGCACATCTACCCCGGGGCCGGATTAGGCATGAAAACGAAACGAGAGTTAAATTTAAATCATAATTATTTATGGCTAAGCCGGCGGAGGCGGATAGTTAACATTGTGCTCCCCGTTCAGCCGCCCCACATCGCGTTCCCCCTGCTCCTGTCGCCGCTCCTGGTGCCGCCCATCCAGGCCCACGCCCAGTCTCTCGATGAACTTTTCCGAGCGGAAGCCATTTTTCTGCAAAGGAAATTTAAAATTATTTTTTAATCAAGGAGGATTTTAGTTATATTACCTCATAGTACAAGGACCTCGCTCGCTTGGCCGCCTCCGGATCAAAGTCCCAATTGGTTCGTTCGTGAAGGATGGGCTCGCCAGCCACATTGTTCTGCAGGGTCTCGGTTATAAGACGTATGATAAAGCCCTCGGCTGGTTGGCTGACCTGAAGAACTAGGATCAGCACCAAAGGCAGCTAAAAAGCAAAATGTTTATTTTTATTTACAAAAATATATATAATGAAGGTGTAAATAGTCGTTAATCAATTCAAAAACAAGTAACATTTGTTAAGTTTAAATAAATGCCACAATAGTATAAGTTACAGATTGACCTTCAATTTAAAGAAAATTCTTAAAAGCTAATTATCAAGAAAAAATAAAGAAATACACAAAAACACAAATTGAAACTGTCTTTAAATTGTTTAAAATCGAAAAACATTTAATTTGTTTATTTATTTTTCTGAAAGAAATACCTAAAAAGACAGAAATTAAAACTGTTTTAAATTGTTTAAAATCGGTAAAAAATTTAATTTGTTTATTTTTTACAAAATCTATTTAAAATTCTTGATTCTGAATCCCGGCCAAAAACGTATACAAGCTTAAATTTAAATTATTATAAAATTTATATATTATCGATAAATAAATCTATTTCAAATGAATATTAAAACCGCTTATGCCGGCAAAGCATACTATTTCACTAACTAAAGAAATTGCGCAAGAATTTTATCGATCGACGTGTATTACTCATACGCCCCGCATGACACACTCCGCCACCAGCAATCACTCCATCTAAGCCTTCCTGGCCGCGTTTTTTTAAAAGCACTCCACTTAACCAATTCATTTATGACTTATTTACTTCGTTTAAATCTCATTTTGGTTCACTTACAGAGACCATAAAGACCTGTCTCAGGCGTAACATTGTCTCGAAGCGCGTTTTACTTTCAGGCGGAGCACCGGCCGTCCCAGTCACTGGACCATTGATCACTGAAGACTGCGGATCGCAGAAATCGTGCGGTTGCATAAAGCGCAGCCAAGCGCCAGCTGGAAAAATATTGAAAATAAAAATCAACACAAAAGCAGCAACAAAATATGGCAAAACAAACAAATTTGAGAAGTTACACAGCCAAAACTTAAGTTGGAGAGTGAGAAACTGAGAAGCAGAGAAACGGAACGAGACAGAGAGCGAGAAGAGCAAAGATACAATTTGGGCTTACAAATCTTTAACGGATTTGAAAACCGAATTGGTTAGGCACTGAAAGAAATCATGAACAAATGGTATTTTCCTTTGATATATTTTTTATTGTTATTAGAATTATGATCAGAGTAAAGCTTAATAATCAAATCAGAGGGGGGTTTTATAGAATTCAGTAATGCTTTAAAAATTCATAAGAATAATTAAAAAAAAAATAATATTGTTAAATCGTTAAAATCAAAAAACAAAATTACGCAGACTTTTGTACCTTACACATTATATTACATACTTTTAGACACTTTCTTAAGAGATTTAAAAGTTAGTTTCTTATATAACTCCTGTATATTTACGTTTTATAGTGAAAGTCTCTATAATAAGCATTTAAATATAATATTAAAATCCTTACTAGCTTTTCATAAAAAATTTTACAACAAATTTCTCCCTACAATACTTTTTATAAATATTGTAATAATAAGCTTAAAAATTAAAAGAACTTATTTTTAACATTTGCACCCTTAAATATCAAATGTCTACTTATTTTTCTTTGTGTATTGACAGTTTTAAGTCTTCATTTGGGGGCCTATTAATGGAATATGATCTCCGAACTGTGACTTTGCTCGCGACCTTCGAGCAGGTACTTCAAAGCCCAGGTTTGCTTGTCTTTATGAACTGTTTTATTTTTTGTTTTTCTTAATTTTAATTTTATGACAACCCAAATTGGTTTTCATGGCAGACGGAACTAAGTACGCATATTTGCCAAAGGTTACTGCTCCGGCCGTTTGCGCCAAAAGCGAACAATATAAATAAAAAACGAAGTGGAAATGAATGTTAAACAGAAATAGAAACCCAAGGAAAAATGCGAATGCAAATGCAAGCCAAAGAAAGTGCCCGGGAGCCGAGAAGAAATGGCACAGAGCCGCAAACTGAAGAAAGCAAAAACTGGTTGCCAGCCATTGGACCGACTGTAGGTGTTGATACGGCTGGGGCTCTCGACTCTTTATGGTTGCAGAAGTTACATAATTGTCCATCGAGATGACGATCAGAGGCGGCGGCAGTCATCCATCCAGTTGGTCCACAACCACTTTGGTGACTTGGTAACTTGGCCCCAATTCCAATCGAACAGCTGTCTCACCAGACTGGAACTTCCTAACTATCTCTTACGATCCTGGTCTGGCTCTCTGGCTGCTAGCTCCTCTCTTCAAGATCGAAAAAAGAGCCTACGTGAGTCGGATCAGGTGGTTTTTTATTACATTTACTGCCTTTTGCTTATTTACATAAATTTCCGGCAGCCTAAGTGCATGCGGAAAGAGCTCTAAGTCTTGGAGGTTTTCTTTCAGGACTTTCACTTTCTTCGAGAGTTGCAAAATCTTGAGGATCATTAGATTAAGTAAACAATTTAATTAAAAAGCTATAACAAATTATTTATTATATATAGCCATTGATAAAAATTAATAAAGTTATGGTAAAAAACAACTGAATTATGTTTAGGTAATAAGAATACAAATTGTTAGTTTAAGTTATATTTTTATATACATTTTGAATAGTGCAATAAATATAAGGTAACCCTTGTCGGACTAGGATATTATAAAAAAAATTCAAGTACAATTTTTTTATAAGAGCTGAGAGAAATATATAGAACTTATTGGTTTTTGTCATAGTTTCTTGAGCCACTAAAAGTTTATCCGTAAATTGTTATTTAATTATGCCCCTACTAAACACTTTTTAAATTGAAAAGATATCTTAAACATTTTTAATAAATACAAATTCTTATAGTTTATATGAAAATAAATAAATCGCTCTATAAAAGTTAGGTATTAAAAATATTTTCAGATAAAATTATATCAATAAAAGTACTTCTGGGCTTGATGTTTATTAAATAAAAAATTTTAATACATTTTAATTACAATTTAGGTTATATAAACAAATTTTTCAAAATATAATCCCACAATATTCCCCAAAATATTCCCCTTTTCAGACCCAGTACAAACACCAGGTAATGCAATCTACAGAGACTGAGAGCCTCAGAGTCTCTAAAACTGAGAGCCCAACTTAAAGACCAACTTAAGCTTGACTTTCGAAGCTCCAACGCTCTTCGACAAGCTTTCCGGCTCTCTTTACGGCCTGGCCTCTTGGCCACCTTTCGTCTGGCAGTGCAATTCAGTTGCCAAACAAAACGCGATCGGCGAACATCTGCGTGCCGCTGCGCCTTCGTTCGGGACACTATATACGTACTATAACTGATTATACACTCGGATCGGAACAGCCATGGCCAGGTTGAACGCTCTGCTGCTGCCCGTAAGTTAGATTTCCACCGCCACCAAGGTTTGCTTCCCCAATTAGCACATCCCATATGGCAGACCCGCTGACACCATTTCCGCTGCGCATGCGCGAAAGTCGCACTCTGAGCCACCAAAAGAAAACCATCGTGGTTGTAGGAAATTGTGACTTGAATTTCCAATGAGCACTTGGGCGTTCTTCTTTCGAAATTCGTGTGCCAGACGGACGGACGACTGACACATTTCCAAATCACACACAAACATATGTGGGCCAAATTCGAAGGCTCTCTCCAGGAGAGACCTTGAAAGCCGCGATCGCCAGCGCGCACTCCCTCTCTTTAAGCCAAGTTGAAAGCCAGGCGAAATGTGTCATAATCTCTGAGCAACAAGTTGTGGCCAAGTTGCGCATTGTTGTATTGTTGTTGTCGCTGGTTGCATAACCGGCGTCATCAACCGTTGCCTCGTAGTTGGCCAGTAGTAGTAGTTGCTGCTGCGAGTTGGTTAAAAGCCACTGAAAGCGATTTCTTGGACAACCACTCGCAATTGCCAGTACACTTTACACTTTAAGTGGCTGACATAGTGAGCCAATGCGAAGTTTTACTTCCCCGATTTGGGCTTTCCGTAACCGAATTTTATGAGATTCAAACTACTTTCTCGAAACTACATAAAGTCTTAGCTGGAGAAATTAAAATGATAAAATCGGGAAGTGTTTACCTTTACACATAAATTGTTTCTCAAGAGAGAGACTTCTCTCAATACTCTTTGTTTTTATTCGAGTTTCATTTCCTTTGGTTTCCTTTTTTATTTCATAATGATACACATATTTTAGTCTATTATTAATTTATTTATTATATTCATTTGGTGTTGAAAAATAGTTAGGAGTAGTAGAGAATCTCCCGAGGGCCTCCAAAAATGTTAGCTTCTCCACAGAATCAACCAAAACCAAAAAAATATATTGCATTTGATAAAGGATAAGTGTCCCGAGGTACAACAGTGACATTTTTTATCAAATTCGAAAGTAAAAAAAATACGAAATATAATAAAATTAAGAAAAGTCACTTACGGTGGACCTGTAAAATTCTTTAAGTTTTAGTTTTAATGATTTTGTTGTTTTGCTGCAGAAAACTAATATCTACTTATAAAATTATTTTATTTTATTTGCTTTATTTTTCAGCTTATTCTATTCATAATTGCCTTTGTGGTGCACACATCTCTGGCCACTGTTCAGCCAAAGGCGCCAAATTTTCAGTACTTCGAAAGGTAAGTTTGAAATATGATAATTATATATATTCTATTTAATTTTTTAATTATAATCTCTAATTTTATCCAGGCCCAAATACCGCTATCCCTACTACGATGAACATGGGCGCGGAAAACTCCTCTACGGCTATGGAGGCCCGGAATTGTATCAGTACAAGACCTACACACCTCTGGAGGGCATTCACTGAGCCCATCAATATAAAACATTATGTAATTCCTAGTTGCATTGTAGTTCATAAATTATATGCTCCGCTTTATTTATTTCATTTATGGGCTTTGGCCAAATGTATTTAGTCTGTTGCGGTAGTAAACAAATACATATAAACATTAAACAATTTTTTTAATAAGCTAAACATATGTTTATAAAATTATTGGATAAATCTTTATATACATTTCGGGACAAAAATTGAAAAATAATATGTTTATATAACATTTTAAAACTTCGTTTTTAAACTTAAGAAAAAGGAATAAGCTACAACAAAAATTTAATTACAGGGAATTAGTTTTAATAAACATTTAAATATAGCGCGAAATAAATAGTGTGCTCGTCGGTTATTTTGGTTATAATGCTAAATTTGGTTAATTATAACAGCTTGTGACTGTGCGAAAGTTCGCGTTGCCAACCAAAAGCTTTAACACGATCCACACGCTAGCTATATAGCTAAAATGTTTTAGCTATATAGCTAGCGTGTGGATCGTGTTGGAGGATGTCAAAAATGGCGGAAAGCTTTTGAATGTAAACGCACACCGTTTTTCAACACTTAAACGTGTTCCACATGCACCTTCAATTTACCAACACTTGAAGCGCACTTTCAAAAAGCTTGCAGTCCGCGTACTACGATTAGAAAGATGAGCATTTTGGATCTCAAATTAACGTATTTTGCTAAACTAGGATTCCAGGACTCCTGGATTTTGGACATCGTGGACGATCCCGGCCGCCCGAGCGGGGTACTGTTTAACGGCAACGGAATGGTCAAAATAAAGGAGGCATCTGCAAACAGGTGCTTCTACCTGATGCTGGACGTCATCCACATCAAATCGGTGAGTATATATCCGGAATAGATATATAATGTGTAGTATACACGTATTCCTTGCAGCCGATCCCTGCACATATAATGCTGATCCTGGCCACCACGGAGGACGGCAAGATAAACCAAGTGGTGTACAGCAAGGTGGTATGTATTAATACAAAAACACATGTATACATGTATATATATAAATAATTCCTTTCCTTCACAGAAACACAAGCAATTTAACGCAATGGAGGTTCTCGACTGCCTCGAATGCGTCCTTAAGAACGTGTGGGAGCACGGCCTGCACCAGCACCTGCTGGCCCTCGTGGCCGACGAGGGCCCGCACAATGTGCTGTTGAGGGAGGCGGGATTCCCCGTGGTAACGGATCTGCGCCACCTTCAAAACCGCATGACGGCAAAGGGGCACACTGACGTCCTCCTGGAGGACGTCCATAAGTCCGTTTTCCAAAAAGCGGACTACAGGGACCAATTTTCCCGCATCAGAAGGATTGCCAAGGACCTGCCGAAATCGCCATGGAGCAGGACGGAGGCGGAGCTGAAGGTGTTGGAACGGGTGGTGGTCCTCCGTTTCGACGTGCTGGACACCCCGTTCCACCTGTAGGCCGCAAACAACAACCTTCTGGAGAGGCTGGGGAAAAAATTGGCCACGGTGGCGTCAGCAATAATGGCGGAGGCGTTCAGTAAAAACAAAAGCCTGAAAGGGCAATTGTTGGAGAGTCACAAGCTCCTAAGGAGGGTCGTGTGCCTCCTATGCCTTATGGAGAAACTAGACATTAATAAATAAAATTTAAAATAAAATATATCGATTTGGGCCGTTTTTTGTCGTTTACCGACACTTGAACAATTTTAACACTAACTCGTAGCGTGTGTTTTAAAAATGGAAATAGCCAAAAGGTTGTGCATTTTTTTCAAGGATCTTCTGCAACGGCAGAATCCCACCAACAAAAAGGAAATCCAGACCGCGATGGTGGAGGCCGAAAAGGCATATATGGAAATAATGAACCGATTGGACGAACTGGCCAGGTCGAATGTGGCATCCGAAGACCTTAAGAAGTTGATCCCCTCGCTCAGGATGAAAGCTTACGTCTTAATTCAGAAAAAAGTATCGGCCTTGACGCTCCTGAGCGAGTGGTTAGATACGGATTCCAGCGAAAGCAGGAATTTGGAAGAAGCAGAGCCGGACGTCGACGACATTCTGGCCAACGACACCGCAGAAAACGTTCTGGCCAACGACACCGCAGACGACGTCCCGGATAACCTGGACAATGTTTTGCGGGAGATCATGGGGGACGAGTTGTCCATAGATATGGACTCGTCCAAGGACTCCACCCAGGGACTGGATGTGGAGGAGTCGGGAGCAGCAGCGGGCGCACGAAAATTTAAATGCGCACGCTGCAAGTTAGCCTTAAGAACGTCGGCAAGCCTTTATAGGCACAATGAAACGTGCGAAAAAACCGAGTAAAATTCATAGTTGAAATTAATATTAATTAAATTAAACAACAAACTTTATAGAGCGTTGGATTACAATTAAATAAAATAAATAAACAAAAAAAAAAAAAACTTGCGACTCAACAGAGCCGTCGTCCGTCCCTAAGTGTCTAGCCAAGGACTGCGAGCCGCTTTATATAGGGCCGTTTAGTGTGGCCAGCATCCGTTCGTTCCAGTGCGACCATCTGTTCGGGATCGTTGGCGCGCTTTTATTCAAAGATCCAAAGATACATAAGTCCATATAACAAAAAGTTCACCGTTCCACAAACAAAAAAGAATATTAATATAATTATCCAGGAATTTCTTGTCAGTTCAGTTAGCCTTTAATCAATATGATTCATTCGACGAGTGCTCATAAAATGAAGAATCCGAAGAAGAGCCTGAACTAAAATTGGCGGAAATGGAAATTAATGTATGTATATTCTCCCAAGTCACTAGACCCAAATGCGAACATAATGGAGTATTGGGGGAGTAAAAAATACAATTATCCATGCCTTTATGTTGGAGGTTTTTGTAGTAAGAGCCTTTTCGGCACAGAAGCTAGTGGTATCTACTTAAGATGCAAGCTTTCCTCAAATTCCTCAAATTCAATTAAAAAACTGATGTTTTTGAATTTAAATAAAACGGTGAAATAAAAAATATGGGCATTACTACAGAAATGTCAACCGCGGCCAAAAAACTAAAACTTCTCTATAAAGTTTTTTTTTTTATTGCAACATAGTAACATTGGGAAAAAGTCAATTGATTAAATTTGAAGGGCCTTATCATATTCTAAAACAAATTTCGAAATATTCGAATGCATATTAGCGCAAACACGATTTTTAATTATTTTGATGAAAAACATCATAAAAATGGGCCTGATTTCTTTTGATAATTACATACATCCAAACCGAGGCATTATGCTTTGACTGTTGTTTACTAACATCACAAGAAGAATGCAAAAAATCGAAATAAAATGGATATATGCTCTTCTAATTTACTTAAATAGTAAAAAATTACATGCAA
>JAEIIJ010000287.1:0-15088 GCA_018904815.1 Drosophila ogumai
AAAAAAAAAAAAAAAACAGAATAAGAAAATGAAATACACATCAAACGAAACAGGCCCCCCGCCGCGCAGATACTAGAACAATTTGATTTTCGATTTTCGAATCCGAAACCGAAACCGAAACCGAAACCTCTTTGCCATTCCCTGCCCGAGTAACAGTAGTAACAGTTAACATGCAATAACAATTCGTTAACGTCTGCTATCTTTTATCGTGTGTGTAAACGTAAAGTGTCAAGTAAAACTGCAAAAAATCGGCACCGCCGGCACCGCGGCAAGCGGTCCTAGGGAGTAATTCTCTGTGTACTCTGTGGGGCCAGCAGAAAGGTTAAAATTAGTTAAATTTGCTCCGCTCAAAAGCTGCAACCGGATCCAAAACAGACCTTGGAAAAGAAAATTTATATACATGTATAAATATTACACATTGCCGCGCCGCCTGTGTGTGCGTATGTTCTTTCGTTAGAGTGTGAGTGTACTGCCGATGTGTGTGTGTGCAGTGTAGTGTACCGTTTCGCGCTGTTATTGTTATTGTTATTGCATATTGCATATGGTTTTTGGGCATTACTTCTATATATTTTTTTTTCACATTTTTTCAAGTGTATTTATTTTGACCGTCTTATGAGTCACCGTGGAGATTCAGTTGCGCCGAGCAGCAGCTGCACAACTGTTGCACCCAATTTCCATTTCCACATTTTCCATTTCCAGCTATAGCCATAGCCCGCCAGCTGCCAAAGCTGCTAAACCAACCAAAAGCCCAAAACCAATCAAAGCCAACTTACTACATAAAACAAAACAAAAATAGATGAAAAAAAAATCCCCGGCCTTTGTGGATTAGTCTCCAAAAATAATCAAATGCTAATACTAATTCTCCTAAATTTCCAATGCGAATCCATTAAGAATCACAGTGCCGAGATAAGATAGCCGCGGAAGAGAAATCGTTTGAGTGTGTGTGTGATTTAAAATCAAATAAAACTAAAAACTACATGAAAACTACAGACTAACGTTAAAACACGCGGCGGCCAAGATGTACGGTTACGAATACATACCAATTTCCTGTCATATCCATAGATCTGGGAGGGAGCATGTTGTGAAATTATAAGAATGGCAGCCGCCACAAGCACCGCGCGCAGCTGATGCCGAGATGCTGAGATGCTGACTGCTGACTGCTGACTTCGTGTTACCGCCCACTTACTACTGTGTAAATAAAAAATCAACAAAAAATATGAAGAGGTCGCAAAAAACGCCAAAATAAACAGAAAGCAAAAACCAAGCAACAAAAACATAAAAACATGTTAAAACTTAAGCCGAAAGTGGTATTTAATTGCAGCAATGACAACCACAACCACAGCCCGCCGCGCATCAATAATAATAAGCATCGCTAGCAACATTCGCTCGATGCAGCCGTCGAGGCAAGAGTCGACAAGAAACACCTAAGCAGAATCACACCAAAAGGCGAATATAAAACAACAAGAGAACAACAAAGAAAAACAAAATAAAATCAAGTAAATTCGAGCAATACAGAGTGAGAAACTCAAAAGCCAAAGCTAAAGCCGTACGAATTATTTATGCAACTCCAGCTCGGCCTGGCCAGGCCCACAACAAGGACATCGCTATGACCCAATGAAAGCTCCTCAAGTTGCCGCCGTAGCCGCCGCCGCCTCGTTTTATCTCATCATCTCATCTTTTTTGGCCCACTTCCAAGTCGATAAGGTGACGACGACGATTCAATTAATCGCCCCAAGGTCAGCGTATCTAGAACCCCCACCACCAATTGTTCCACATGTTCGTGGGAGAGGCGGAGGAGGAGACCAGCAGAACGGGAATCAACAACGGGATCAACTACAGTGGAATCATCCTGGAGCTTATCGCTAAATCAACCGAACCGAAAGGTCATTATGGATTGTGATTACTCCAAATTTCTATACAAAAGTAAGTTTCAATTTTTCCACATTTTCCGCCGGCAATTAGCACGCCGTCTCGAACCCATATGGCTCGAAAGGTACAAAAACACTATAAAAATCATTATTATTTTGGTGAATAGTCTTTGATTCCGCATGAAGTGTGGCAATTGCATTCAAATTGATGAACAAATTGCAATTATTGCGATCTTAAATAACTGAAGCATTGCCGTGGGCAACTCGTTAGGCAAAAAGGAAAGAAGCGTTTCCCCATGCCACGAATATATATATGTAGTATATATATATTTCCTGATCAGAACCAACAGCCGAGACGCCGAAACCATGTCTATGTGTATGCCACAGATGAAGAGACTGTCTGGCTAAAAGCTTATGGAATATCAGGTCCAAATCGGTACATATATCAGGTCCAAATCGGTACATATATGTTTTAAACTAGTGTCATAGACGCTTAATTTTAAACACATTAAAGATATATGTATATTTAATCGAACGAATGAATATGAATATACCATGGCAGTGCTCCATTTTGTTAGAAGCTTGTCATTAGACATTATTTCTATTAAATCTCTCTCACAAATTGCCCTTCTCTTATGTTTAAACTATAAGGTACACCTGCATATATATAAATATAACATTTTCAGTCGACAAAATTGACGAATCTATTACCAGCTGGAATGCTTAAAACAGCACGCACGTAAAGAACGGGGGAATATATTGCCCGCACTCTACACGAAGAGTAATAAAATTGTATACTAGATTCATAGTAATGGTATGTGACAGGGGGAAGTACATACATATATAGTCTTGATTTTACTTAGTTATGTCTTAATCCTTGCTGTCCCAATGAACATCTCGATCGTAGAGGTAAAGACCATCAAATCTCTCATAGAAAACCAAATTGCAATTGGATAATGTACACAGAACTTGTCGAAAATATGATCGTTATGATCAGTATGATGGACTCGCGAGCAGCCAATATTGATAGACTCTAATGTCGGCTTACAATAATAAAAAATACTCTTCTCAATACTGACTCCACAAAATCGGAAGGGGGAGTGCCACAGTGCCGTCTCCAGATTACACAAACCAAATATATACACATCGCCGGCGCGAGCGGAGATCGGAGATTCTTTTCCGGTTCGCCATTAATCGGTTTTGGATCGTTTTAAGCAGACGACGGCATATAGAAATATCAATTATTTTGACAAGTGATCCTCTTGCAATAAAGTGGACACTTGTATCTCTACTTTCAGAGAGCGTCATATTATTTTTTTTTTTTTTACTTTCGTTTTTTGTCAGTCTCTTATAACAGGTGGTTTGATAATCAAAGCTCTTATTGGGTCTAAAGTAATAGTTTTCTATATCCTCTAGATGTTCAAGGGCTAAATAAGTATAAAATAACCAAGAAAGAGTATAAAATCTTCGAATTTCAAAGCTAACTGGGGCGTTTTTCCTTTGTTGTAATTCAGAGGCACAGTTAAGCACGTTTCTAAAACTTTTTAGAAATACATAACAACTGTTAAATATGGAAAATCACATTAAATGTGTATAAAGTGATTGTGGTTATTTTATTTATTATTTATTGTCACTTTTTAAAGCGTACATATATGATATTTACTGGCAAACTTTTTGCCATATTAGATCATTAGGAAAATTCTATATACTTATATGTATAACTTTTTGCTGAGTTCTTTCATTTATAAACTATTGGTTTAAAGGTCAATATGGCATTATATCCCATATATGTGTGGTTCCAAAAGATCATAGCGTGTGGTTTCGAATAGCAAAGTCTCAATAAAATTATATACTTTATTGTTAAAAGTATGAGCAACTCACTTCTCTTCATTTCTAAACTTTTTCTCTACCTTCATGTATAGTTAAGAAAGAGCCCAGAATGCCAAAAATACTTTTGGTTTCAAACTATACATTCTCAATCCTTTGGCTGATATGTCAAAATTAATATATATTTTGCGCTTTCTTTAAGCTAACTATCATTCTCATTCTAGACTTAAACTATAGTTTTAATGTCTTTTAATTATTGGTCTATCCTGCGGCTGTGTGTTGTGCCCTTTCAGAAAACCCAGAGACTCTTTTATTTGCTTGTGAGTGACTTAAAAATATTCAGACACAGATATACACCAGTGCATTCTTTGTTTTGTCGCTTTTAACATTTTTCAACGTTCAGAAATTCAACAAATTCTTTAGTTCAACGTAAAAATAAATTCCATGCAACATCCGCCATGTTGGCTTTGGCTATTTTTGCCGCACCGGGCCTGAAAGAGCATACTAAGAGGCAGAGCCCTCCTGTTCGATCCCCAGTATCCCCCTCCGTTCGTTCCCGGTCTTCGGTCCCTGGTCCCTGGTCCCCAGTCCCCCAGTCCCCTGTCCATTCTCCCTCCCGCCTGTCTGCGCTGCTTCACATCGTCGGTCCTTATTTCCAACCCCATGTTGATGTTTTTGCGGACCGTTTGGGAGCGTCTTCCGCTGCCGAAGCAAAGAAGTTACTTATTAAATTATTTGGCTTTTGTTTAAGCTTTGACGTATCTTATTTGTGTGGTAAGCGTTTTTAATTTGTATGGCACAAGGTGAATGTACTGTAATATTAGATTCAATAGCCACATTAATCTAGCTACACACACCCTTATCGAGGGTCTCAAGAAATCTGTGGGGTAAAAATAAATATATTAAAATTATCAACTGTTGTTTTTACATATAAGAATATTTTCTCACTGTGTAGATAGCAGCAACTTACTACATGTTCGCTGGGAATTCCTTGAAATGCACTTGTTCTGTGTGGGGTTCATGCACAAATCCAGGTTCCATGGCATAAGGCCTTTGTAGTTACCCGCAATCCAGGTGTTTTAACGAACTTATAGACAGACAGATCAACTATACGTTATTGAAGAAATAGGATGTAATTACATTTTGTGATCCGGATTTGAAATCAATAAAAAACCGTGTCCAAAAGTATGCAATGAGTATTTTGAAATCCTTTTTTTTTAACAAATTTCAAAGGTTTAAAGTTTGAAAAAACTTAAAAAAGCATTTTAAACTAACATAAAAATTGAATTCTTCTCTAAGATAAACCAAGACTTATAATATTCGATAGACTAGACTATAAATATTTCGATCTTTACGGTTTCCCTGGTTTATATCTCAAACATTTCGTTCGTCTTCAATTTTGAGCAGACAGTTGAGAGACCAACGCGAACGAAAGTTTTAAACACATTTATATATATCTTGATGCTCATGCTCATGAGACTTGCATACTTTATGTAGGATATGGCAGAGTATCGGGTATTTCCCATAGTCTACAGCACTCTTTACCCGGTTAAAAAATAGATTTTTCTTAAGCCTTCCTGATCAAAGATCTAGGTATGTTATATTTTTGTATATAACTATATAGTTTCTGGTAAATAACAGAGCCCTTTGTGTATTTGCCTGGTAGAAGGGCATGAATTATCTCAAACAAGAGTTTTACCATCGTCTTTGGTCAAATTTCAATCAAACATTTTTTTGTTTGTATGCAAGAAATTCTTCCTTTTTTTTCATACCAAAGACGAGACGCGAACGGCAACGGCAACATCGGGGCAGGCCAGAAGCAGCGGCGACCTGGGAACCAAAACGAATGCTCAATGCATACAAGGAACGCACAGCACAGAGTAAGAGAGCGCTACAACGTGACATTCCTTAAATTATTTTCTGTGTTCAGAAAACATTAAAAAATATTTTTATCTCGTGCAAAAGAAACAACTCTTCTCCGATGACCTTTTTTTTTTCAAGTTGCTACTTTTGCCGCTTTAACGAGAAGCTCTGGTGCTGCTGTGCTCCGTTTCTTGGTCGCCGCCGCTTTTGAGGTTTTTATAAGAGGAAAAGAAGAGGAAAAGGAGGAAAACGCACAATGTGCCTGGTGGTTGCTTGGTGGTGGTGGCGGTGGTAATCCGTTAAAGAAAAGAAGCAGATAAAAAACGAGTCTCATTAATTTGTGGAAAATTAAAACCAGTATATGTTTGTATATGTGTATCCCACGGCAGTCGTCATCCAGGAGCAAAATCAGTGGGGGATCTTCAATTCACAAGTGCATTTTTGTTTCTCTCAAATATGTATTGTACATGTGACTTAACGATAAGAAAGCAGGATCACAATCGAGAGTCTCGATCACTCGGTCCTTTAATTACTGCATATTTCCGGCCGACACCTCATTATTATTGTGTCTTTCGAGGGTTATATACCAAATTGTTTAAATCAATTATTAGTTTTCAGTCTGAAAGTAAAATTTTTAATAATAATTAAATATTTAAATAATATATATTACTTTCTTTAACCACACAACTGCTTTTTTCTTTTCTGATTAAATACATACATTTATTTTGTTCAGAAGTTAAGTTATAAACCTTTTTCGATTTTAACGTAATCAAATTTTACTATACTCCTCTTATTATTCTGCTAAAAATATCTTAGCTTAGATATGGTAATACTAAGTAACGATTCCGATAAGAATTCGCTCCTATGTATTAAAACTACTGTTTCTTTAAGGTCTGTAACTTTTTGACCTCAAAGTATATCACTCATACGTACTGTGGCCTTTGCTAAAACTTTTTGTTTAAATCACGATTAGAGTCGATTTGAATTCTAAAATATTTACAAAAAAACACCATTTATATTGCCTAAAAACCAAAAAGACTAAGTTGTTATGCGTTTATTCAACAGAATTTGATCTGCCACACGTGTCGTATGAGTAATTCATTTGGATATATTGACACGCAACGTTTTGAATAACAATTTCGCTCAATACGAATTTTTTTTTGTACAATGTATTGGCTTATATTGAACATAAATAAAGCCAAAAATGATTTATAGTTCTGATACAAATATTAAAAATCCTTTTTAAGTGATCCTTTTTAGTTCATAAATATGGGTATTCATTAATATGGCCAAAACATAGGAAAAGGGCTTATTTCGTGCTTGTTTTTTTGGGATTTTATTGAGATTTTAAATTGATTTTCCGTTATAGCTGTCGAGATCGTATACTTGGTCATTGTATTTAGTTTAAAACATTTCACGAAACAAACGGCTTATGTCCAGTACAAGTTGAAAATATATTTCGCGCACTTTCGTTGTTTGTTTTTATTTTTTCTTCGTGAAATAGTTGTAATTTCCCAGATTGTCGTACCCTGCGCTTGCTCTCTCAACCGCATGTGTGTAGTACTATTATTTCGGCAAAATCTTAAATTTTTTTGGAACTGTGCCAAACAAGAAGAGGTAGAAAATACTTCTATAAATAAAAGATCACGTATGGGGTGTTTGAGAAAAAAAAAAATGTTAAGATTATTTTTTAATCACTGTGACTGCGGCGGCAAATCTATGCTTTGGAGTCCTGTTCACGCTTTGAACTGTTTTTTTTTAAGAGCAAAACTATTTAAATATGTGATTTAGTATTGAAATACTGCAAGCAGTGGTCTGCCTTCAGTTTCCCAATGGGTTTCAGGGAAATAACTAAATGGTAGAGTGAAAATGGAACAAGAGATTTTGAAATTAATCAAAATTTAATGTAGTAATTAAGCAATTAGAAGGAAACGAAACGTCTGAAAGTATGCAACCTTTAAAAAACAGATATTCCTTGGTCGGGACACAATCTTCTATTTCTTTTAAGGGGATTACAGTCCTGTTAATCTATTCTATAATTAATATAAAAAAATTATCAATAAATTTAACCAATTTTAAAGTTCACTTTGGCTGCATTGTTAGTTAATGACGAAATATCTACTTTTAATATTTTTTCCAATAGTTACAGAAACCCAAAAGTGTGAAATAACTCTCCATTGCAGTTATTTGCATATTCCAAATATTACTTACCTTTACCCACATTTGCTCTACTATTAATACAGTAAGTAATATAACAATATAAGAAAAGCTCAAAATATTAACATTGCAAAATGAATTACAACTTTGTTAGTAAATATAACCAATACAATTTCTTCCTATATGTCATGTTGCACTTAAGCAGTGAGAGAATCGAGTTAATTAAGAATTACATACACGAGAGGTTGCTCTCAATAACACAACACATAAAAAGTTTATAAGAATTGTCCGATCTGCAGTTTCCGAATCGGCAGATAAATAGCAAACACTTACATTTTCGGTAGAAGTCCTATTGCTATACCTATTGTACCTCAAAAACTGTTGACGCTAGAAGAAACCAAAAAGTTGTGAGCTGTGGAGAGGGCGTGACAAAAAAATTAAAAACAAACTTGATCTGCGTGGGGTTCATATGTACAAGTTTGTGGACAAAAAGCCACTGCTGGGAACTAGATATTTATACGGAGGAGCGGACGTAGATATCTCCGCTGTTAAAGCTAATCAAGAATATGGAATCTATGGGATCGGAAACTCTATTGAAATGAAAACATGCATACAGATTTCAAATATATCCCTAATCTAATCTGTAAGATATTCTATTATCTCAGATTGAGTCACTTGATTAAAATAATTAAATCTGTAAATCTTTTTATTAATATCAAAAGCACATAACTCTCTTAGTTTAGTGCTTAGATATACAGCTGTTTCGGCAGGTAGCTCATATTCTTTATCAGTATCCCCTTTCCCAGCTCTAAACGTGGCCCAAACCAGTTGAGAATGTCAACGCAGTAAACAAACGAAGATCGGAATAAAATGAAGAGAAAAAGAAGGAACCGCATGTATTAGACAGTGCTTAAAATAAGTCAAACTAGACCTGGTTGTGTTAGGAGTACCAAATTCACGTAGCACAGTGTGATTAGTCATACACCAATTCGGCGTAACTGTGCCCCAGCAGCGCGAGTAGAGCAAGTATGACACAAATCGAGAGAGAGAGAGAGCGGGCGAGCGAGCGAGCGTTGAGTAATGTCTCTCTCTCTCTCCTAGCTCTGCATGTGCTGGTGCTGGCGGTGGCGCTGGCGTGCTAGTGGTGGTGACTTGATCGGGTTGGTTTGTGTTAGGAAACAACTAAACAACCAGATTCAGAGCCAGTTAAGCTGCCAGGGCAGAGCCAAAGGCAGAAACGGAGACGGGCTAGCAAGCATCGGTCGGCAGCAACTGAGAATGAGCCAAGCCAGTTGGCCAACGCCAACGACCAGCAACCAGCCAGCTAGTTTCTCTTATCGACGCTGACGCCGACGTCGACCGTATGTGTTCTTTGTATTGATTCGAATTTGGATTCAGTCGAGAGTTTCTCTCGCTTCTGCGCGTTGCGTTTTTCGCAGTGTTTCCGCGATTTTTCGTTGTCGTCATCGGTATCCGCGCTCCACCCGCTCTGCGCTCTCTTCGCAGCCACCTTTCGTGCTGTGCTCCGTGCTAGTGCCACGCTCCGTGAGTGGCTGTCAAAGTGTGTCTGTGTGCGTGAGTGCGTGCGTGTGTGTGTGGTTGGGTTCAACATCATTAGGTACATTTTCGTTCTGTTCGTAAAGTTTATTTTATTTTTTTCTAATTTTTTTATGGTTACTTTACGTTCTGTGTATTACAATAATAATGAAATAGCATGTAAATAAGTTACATGAGCATGGGCCTAACATAAATATGAATGATCGGGATGCGATCTTTCCCTCTCTCCTCTTCCTACTCCGAAATCTACATGTGTATATCGCAAAATGTCTAGAGATGCGGTTAACAAAACAGTGATTCCTCCAGCTACAGAAACAGAAAAAGAAAAGGCCAAGCTAGCAAAAAACCAAAAATAAATAAATAAATAAATAACGAAGAAGAACGATGAGGCAGAACGTCAACGTTTGAAATTTTATTCAATTGCGGTATACATCCATACATACACACATGTGTATGTATGTGAATAATAAAGCATGCATACATGCATACATCACAGATGTGTGCGGCTGTCCAAGATAATTATCTCGAGTCTTTGGGTGCTCAAGAAACACGAATTTGAAAACACTTTCATACATACATCTGTACGAATGTACAAATGTATGAATGTGAATGTACGGATGTATGTATGTACGTGTGCACACATTCATTTGCGTGTGTTTTTTGCACTGCCAAACGCCCACCTATACATATCTACACACTATATACATATACATATTTACATGCAGGCAAAGACACTTCTAGTAGCTGCACTTGTGCAGAAAAAACAGATTCTTTGCTTAGGCTGATAAAAATGAACGCGATCGAATTGCCTTCACATCCCTTGCAGTCGCGCGAGTCAATTTCGGGTATCGAAATTCGCGCTCTCTCTGTCCCTCTCCCTTGCCAAAAACAATCGCAAGAAAAGGGTATCAAATCGCTCTCTCTCTCTCCCTCTCCCATGGCATATGGTTCTGTCTTCCTGTTCCTCCTGTCGTCGCTGCTGCTGCTGCGCCTTATTTCCACTGAAAGGCTTACAGACAGACACACATACACTCTCACTGGAACAAAGACGTCGACATACGTAGAAAGCTGCTCACACAGATAGTGCTAGTGCCGCCAAGAGAGAGAGAGAGTGGAGGAGAACGCGCGAGAGAGCCAGAGCGAGAGCGCGAGAAAGGGAGAGGGGAAGAGAAAGATTCGTATATGTATATAGAAAGAGAGTGTGTATGAGAGAGAGAGGGAGTGTTCGATGTAAAGAAGTTTGCCTGAAAAAGATCTTTCTCACTTGCCAAGAAGTCGAGATTCATGAATTATTACATTACCAGCCCACTCGTAATGTAATGTAATGCAAGCCTGTATGTATTATTGTGCGTGTTTGGACGTAACGTGACACAGTGAAGTGCAAATGTTGGCCCACTACATAATCCTAACCAAAAGTGTTTTTTGTGACTATACAGCGTGTTATCACAGTAATCGTGAAAGATAATAACACCCATACACAGGAGAAGAATAGTCGCTCGCTCGCCTGTGTATGCTTGCTTGTGGCGTGGCGTGGCGCGAGTAAAAGCGAACCTTTTTAAAAGTGAATAATAACAGTGACCAGTCGCGGCAGTGCTGCTTCTACTGCTGCTGCCGCTGACATCAGAGTCTAAATCTAGTAGACCCCGAAAGATTCTCACTCCCCACTCCGCCTGCTCTTGGGCCCCTGCCCCCTGCCCTGCCCAACGCACAGGGAGGCCCGTTGCTCTACACTGGCTGCATGAAAAACATTACAAGCTCGAGCACTTGCAGCACGGGGCTGCTGCAACTGCAGAACAACCTTGGCAGCGACGGCGGCGGCGAGTTGGACGTTGCAGAAAAACCAGAGGCGACAGGTGCGTTAAGTACCTTACCTTACCTTAACTTAACTATTAAAGCCAATCCGAATGGTGGCACACCAAACACACTACACACATACACACATATAAGCATACATGTTTGTGAACACACACACACCTTGGCGATATTCATGTTTATCGTCTTTTTTCTAATTGAAGGCGCAGTAGACAATAAGTACCGTTAATTTGGCGTTCTTTTATCGTCGCGTCTTTCTTTCAGCATTCAATTGAATACAAAATACCTACACATTTAAGTATACACTGAACAAATACAAATGTTGCATACATAAAAAGCGTTTGTTTTTGACTAACATTATTTTCCTTGACTAGAATCAGGCTAAAGATAAAGGTAGTAAAATCGGCCGGCCAACATTTACAGACTTACAGTTTTGCACAGCATCGAATATGATTATTTATAAATTGTATAATTAAACCTTTTTTAAATGTTGAATATTGTGTTTTTATTAAAAGTATGCTGGATTCTAAAAAACGATTTAAAATAGTTTAGAAAATAGGAAATATTCTAAGCTGTTAAAAAATGTCTATATAGTTTTGTTTATTGTACCTTGTTAAATGGCTTATTCTGCAATTTATAATTAACATAAAACAATTTGCAAAATATTCAAAGTTTTATTTTTATATAAAATTATTAAATATTTTGGGGTATCTCTATTGATATTATATTTGATTTATTCCTGGAAATGACTTTCGTTGATAAAAGTTTGAAGTATACAACATAATAGACAAATTAAAATTAATAATAGTATTCCAGTATCTTAGTATTTCAATATTCAACATTTTAAAAATGGTATGCATATATTATATGTGTTGTAAATCAGTACACGCTGTAATAATTCAAATACAAACAAGAAAATCAGCTATGTGCAACGAACACTAGAGTATTGCCAAATTTGAGCGACTCTGTTGTTGCCCATGACTGGTTTAGACCACAACAAAATACCTATGGATTAAGTAGGCACGATACGGAGAAATATGTCTGTACAAACATATATAAATATATATAACTTAAAATAGTACTTATAGCATTAAGCAACCTATCGTATTCCGCATACGATAATTAAATAATTCAAAACTTTGCTAGGCATACATATGTGCATAAACAAATACTCATATAATTTGACTTACTAAGATAGTTCAGGATGAATTCTTTTTTTTTAGAAATTTGTATTTTAATTTGAAACTAGAATACAACTTCGTACACCTTTTACCTCTTTGATGATTAAAAGAATTGTTGTCTAAATTCAGTTCTATAAAATTTTCATGCTTGATATATTATTAATAAAGATAGAATTTTGAATTGATTATCTTCAAAGAACTACGTTTTCGGAAGAGTCTACTATATCCTAAATTTTTAATGAGCAACAACCACGGGCAAGAAGCACTAGCAATTTTATATTTCAAATATCGGGGAAACCCGCCGGACACTGGGATATATCTGATATTAAGGCTTTCCCAACTGCAGTTACAATCGCATTTCCAATTCTAGCTACATATGTATTCTTGATCCTGAATGCGCCAGGTATAGGCATAGCACAATAACACAGCTGTTCATAGTCGCATCGAGGCTCATATGTACATATATATACATATGTATACATACATATATACTTGTGTTCATGCGACGAAGCATGAATAAAGAAAATGAAAAAGCAAAATGCATACCATACATTCCAATTGCCACACAACAACATTGGGAGTGGGACTAGGACTAGGACCGGGACCCGGGACCTGGGACTGGCACTGTGACTGGGACTGGGACCGACTGCTAAGGGTAGGAAAAGCAGCGACAAGGACACACATTCCCTTATTATTTCTGAACATCAACATGAGCAGCTGCGAGTGCGGTGCGGAAATTTTAGTCCAGGCAAAGGCGGTGGCTTGTTTTCTAATTGGAAATAACCCCGAACAGCTTCAATTGAAATTCTTTATGATAATATTAATGCACGGTTCAGTTATTTCTTTCTCTTTCTACTTAATTTCGTTGTTTGAAGTGTGCGTTCGAGTGTTTACGAGCTTCAAAGAGGGGGGTGGTGCTGTGCCGCAAATCTCTAAAGATTTTGCAAATCGATCGTAGTGTGGACTTGCAGGCAAGTTGGAGAGATTTGTTGGTGATTCGTTGGAGAGAGTCGTTTGTGAGGTTCGTTGGAAGGAGTTGTTGAAGAGATTTATTGACCTAAGACAATACATAACAAACGATCCTGATATTAACTCAAAAATATATTATATCAAAATTTCTCTATTAAAGATTGATTGTTTTCAAGTTTTAATAAACACTTAACTTAGCAGACTTTTATCATTATAAATACATTCCAAAAAATATGTAAGAAAATTCTCTGGCATCTGTTTTTGAAGGGAGAGAATTGGAATGCGGCTGAAAGAGATTTCTGGGGAATGACGAATGAACCCCTGAATGAAAAACTGTACGTTTAACCCTGAACCGATCCCAACCCCTGCACCGTGCTAGCTGCAAGTATGCATTACTTGGATAATTGCAGGCAACGCGTTTCCAATTGTGAAACAGATTTGCCGACTCTAGACTTGTAGTCTGCAGTGTAGCGGTAGCCTCCCCTGGGGGTATATGCTACCATGTAGTGCGATCCTGGATGATGGACTTGCCCAAAGTGAAAATGAAGACTGCATTGCATTCTTTCTGCCATTCGGCTTTTCCACTTCGAGTTCCACTCGATTCTATAACCAACCCGCCGCCGATTCGGTCGCACTTGACGCCTCTCACTCACCTTCCCCTCGTTCAGTTGGGCGCGCAGCGAGGGTATGTGCATCATATATCCTGTGTGTCTCATAAATACCCAGAATCATCCCTGTAACTACAACATGGGGGAAGGAACAGGAATCGGCCAAGGCAAAGGGACGACGGGCCAAAACAAAGAATAGAATTAGTTGAAAATATATGGCATAGTTCAGTCCGAACTACGCGTTTCCCTCAGCCAGACGCATTTTAGTTTTTTTTTCCGGTATGGTGTGTGTTAGTGTGTATTGGTGTGCTTGCTTTTGTGAAATATAGAAAGAAATTGGCGGAAAGAAATTATTTCAAATGCAATGAATTGTGAAGAAAAACAACAAAAAATTATAAATAAATTATAAAAGAATGAATATAGCTGAGATTTGTGATTTATAAATGCAGGCAATATGTTGAATTAAATAGGAATATATTCGGAAATATATTCCAAAATACTAGTTTATGTAATAAAAGATTTAAAAGTCTTATCTCACCGTCGTAATTCGTCAAAAGCGATTTTGATATCGGCTCAAAAGTGGCGCCCTTCGCCAACCATTTAGATTCCCTTGAGGAATTCAAAGCGTTATCCGGTGAGTTGACATACTGACCAGCCATCCAGGGCACTCTCTTAGATCATCTTAAATTTCTCTTAATCTCACATTTAACTGATGTTAGATTTAACTGTTTAGATTATCTAGAATCCATAATGGTCCAGAAAGGCTGTAAAATGTCGCATTCCATCCACTGTCCCAAGGGGATGTTTTTCCACCATTCAGTTGCGAGCCGATAGCTATTCAGATCAGCCGATAGTTGTTCAAGTTCTTCTTAACGTATATTTATTTTTGATAATATCTATTTTTAAATAATATATGTGATTTAATTTTTTAAATTGTTAATTTACAAAGGTATTTGGTTTTTGGTTATACATACATACTTGCTTTGTGAACTATATTATATCAGCTTCAGCCTGATAAGAAAATAAATGAATAGACTTTATTATCTTTATAATAATGAGTTATTAATAAATTTAATTAAAATTTTTTTTGTTTAACTATTAAACAATGTTTTCAAAAGGGCAATAAGCTGTCTTTGAAAGGACAACCTTTGTAATACCCTTACATTTGGAAATAAAATCATTCGATGAAATTAAAAATTAATCATAACAAAGCTAAAAAAGTATTAATTTTAATTCAGAAAGCGTT
>JAEIIJ010000306.1:0-34606 GCA_018904815.1 Drosophila ogumai
ACAAATATCAATAATTTCAAAAATAAATCCAACAATTTCAGTCAATAAATTAGGACATTTTTAAATAAATATATTACAATATTCCGAGAATAATAAAAATGGTTTCTAAACTTAGTTTCCATATTATTTTCTTTTTAATAGAAAATTGCTTAACACCTTATTATATTTTTTAACTTTTATTATTACAACTTAAGTGTATTTTAATTTAAGTGTTTAATTCAATAATCAAAGTATTCAGATTATTTGTACGTCATGTATTAAATTACCTTTTAATAAGATAAGTTAAAATTGACTTTATAAAAAGATATATTTGATAAGAATTTAAAGTGTAATTTTAAAGCAAAAGATATTTTTCAAGTGATCTTAAATTTAATAAACTTATCTTTTACACGTTTTTAATTCCCCAAAAGAGCTAGCTTATTAAGAAAGAAAAGAATAATATCACACTAATGGATTTTGGGAGAGCCCAGCTGAAGTTACTTTACCGATCCGTATCTGTATCTGCCGTCAGTATCTTCCCTTTTAATTCGGAGCGACATTAATTGGCTCGCGAGCAACAAATTCAGATCACGTTAACCCATTGGCGCGCCTACAAAATTGCCGTCGCCTTCTGTGCAGGAAGACAGCAGCAAGCAGCAAACAGCAACAGCAACAGCAACAGCAGTGGCAGTAGCAGCAACACACTCGCAACAACCGCAGCAGCAACTTCACTGAGGCAAGGGCATCCCAGGGGAGGAATCAGGGGGGCAAGGGAGCAAATCGACGGGGGCTGGGGGGATTGGCCAGCCAGCTTTTTCGAGGCGGGCTTTAACTGGCGCTAAGAGAGAGAGAAAGAGCTGAAAGAGTGAGACGGCGAGCAGGGAAAAGTTGCCACCGAAATGGCCGCAAGCAAAAGCGGGAGGGCAAGATGATGATGCCAGTGCCAGTTCCCAGCTCCAAGCCACCCCCAGGCCCCTGGCACCAGACCCCAGAACCCAGACCCCAAACCCCTCCGCAGTCGTTAGTCGCAGTCGATCCAAATCCAGAAACAACGCCAGTCTTTGTTTAACGATTTTTATATTTCGAACACGAGATATATTTGTATCCTTTGTACTTCGCTTGTTGCCACAGAGTACGAGTACGAGTGCGAGTACGAGTATCTTTTTCTTCTCATTTTTATTGCGAGTACTCGTACTGGCACTCGTACCCGCAGTCGTGGCTGTGTGTGCCGTGCTTGTAGTCGCTGTATCTGTAGTCGTACAGCTTGTATTGATGGCTTCGCCTCGCTTCGCTGGGCTTCGTATGGTATCTGTGTATCTCTGGGATGCGGTGCGTCTGTACCCCCTTGCCCCTGCCCGTGCGGTGTATCTTTTTCTTGTTTGCAGATAGCTTGGCTGCTCAGGTTGTTGGTAAGCTGGTGTGCGTGCATGTGTGTATGTGCCAGGCCAATGATGACGACGGCTCTTGGCAGCTCCATTTTCCGTATCTATGTATCTTTGTGCGAGTATCTGGAAGCGCGTGTTGCGGGGAGTGCGTACTCTCGTACTCGTACGCGTCTACAAACGCCGACATGAATTTTAATCTAATAGATACAAATGAAAAGGTGTTTGTGTGCTCCGCTCCGGTGTAATCGCTTTGACTCGCCGGGCTTTTGGGGCGTACATCTGCGGTCGGGGCCATCCGAGGCCTTTGAGAATTCGATGCTTTTGAGCTAGCTTCCAAGGAGTAGTGTATGTAGTTCGCGTATTGATTCGTTTCCAGCCTCCGGTTCTGCGGTGCCTCGGTGCTTTTATTGCCTCCCCTTTGTCGGTCCCCACAGGACTTATTCCGTGGACGAGTTTCCCCCCCAAGGCTGCGGTTATGCCTGTGCGTCTGCCGGATTTCGTCTCTTTATACAATGTTTTTGATTGATTTTCCTCAAGGAGGGTTTATTGAAGAGCTCTGGAAACTTGTAATAAGTAACAAAATTGCGGATTCTCATTGAGGGATAGTGTGGGGGATGAGTTTAGGGCACTTGTCTGCGTTTTAGGTTTTTTACATTGTAATATTCTTGGGTTAACTTTAATGTGGCTGTTAAAATAATTGTTATTTCAGCTATTTCATAATGCATATTAAGTATACGAAGTAAGTGACTTGAGTTAATTAACAATATAAAATTCGAAAAAAAATAAATTGAGGTTTTAATTTAATCTTTAGTTAACCTTTAGATACATTTTAAGTATAAATTGTTGTCATTCTAGTCGCTTAAAAATTGCTTTATGTAGAACTCTAGCTATTTGTTTTGCTTATTAATTTTTTATACATTTGCTTAGCTTAACTTTTAGGTTACCAAACCTCTTTTAATTGGAACTTATGTTGTCCGGTCATTTACCTTTCTGAAAATAAAACCTTTTAAATAGAAAATTTGTGTTAGAAATCATAAATTGTATTCCCAAAATAGTAAGTTTTTAAATTAATGGTTGAATAATAAAGTACAAGTAATGAATTTAAAATAATAATTGCAACTAAATGAGTTTATAAGATATCAATAAATATCCATTAAATCTGTAAATATTTTAAACTATAACTCTTTCCCTGATTCTAGTTAAATTCCAATAGGAAACCAAGAACTTATCTAAACTTAAACAAGAAATCATTAAAAGCAACTAAACCCCTGATTGATTTTGAAAGGCTATCGTTAGTTTATCCCATAAGAACCCAAGGGGGAGGAGCAACGAAAAGCGCCTGGCTGTCTTAACGATGACAATCCGCAATGTTGCAAGCTGCATGTGGCAAGTGGCAGCAAGTGGGCCAAGATGCAGCCAACCAGCTAAAGCTAACCGACCAACCAGCCATTAATGAACAACCAGAACCGAATCGAAGACAAAGGCGCTTCAGAGGTGTGCTTCCCCTCCATCTGCAGATGGCGATGGGGCATGTATCCGCGAGTGCCTGTGTATCTGTGGAGCTGGGTGTATATCTGCGGCCTGTATCCGTACCTGTATGCACCCCGGGGCAGGGTTTAATGCTCGCAGTGCTCGCAAACAAAGCAGATAGATACCGAGATGCGATGCTCTCCGCACAGAATACGGAATACAGCATCCAGCATCCAGCATACAGCCATCATCGACATGCGATGAACATGGAACAAGTTGTACACAGATAATCATAAATAAACGAGGCACCAGCGACGAAAGAGTCCGAAAGGTACGAGAACCGAAGACACGACTTCGACACCGACGCCGATGCCGATGCCCAGCGAGGAGGAGATACTTCCTTCGGTGGCTCTAGGTTTTCCTCCTTTTTTCCCCAGCTTTTTCTTTTGTTTTTCCTCTTGATGTTGTTTTTTCTTTTTTCCTTTTGTGGTAGGAGAAGAGCGAGTAAGCACGAGCGCCGCTGCTAGCGCCGCCACCAGAGCCGAGCGGGGTTCGATTGGCACAGCCACATCCCTGGGCTGCCTGGCCTGGCAATCGTAGAAACACAGTGAGCCAGAGATAAAAAGATACTTTTGCATGGCGACAGCTACACACGGCGGCTGTCGCAGGAGCTCTCTCGCTCGCTCTGGCTCGTTCTTGGCCAGGCTGCGGCCCCTTGAAATCAATTTCGCGAACCTAATTAGAAAGAGCGCTCATCAAAAATAATAAGGGTTAAGCTTAAGGGAATGACCAATTAGATCAAACTTTTAGATTTTATTTTCCTTTTTTTCCGGGGGGCCACAAAACGTAATTAAATTTAAAAGGGAAAAGGGAAAAAAGTTTTTCCAAGACGTAAAGACCCGGAAAAAAACCCCAAAAAGCGACCCCTACCCCGAAAGCCATTACTTTTGTTTTGTTATTTTTGGCCGGGCTGTGGTTGGATGTACACGTAATAAATTTAATCATAAACCGAAATAAGCGCGTTTAACCACGCTATCTTTTTATTCGTTCATGGGCGCGTGCAGGCGGCCGCAGGAGGAGTTGCCCGGCCCGTGAGGAGGGTTGGAGAAAGTGGGTCGGCCGGGATACAGATACAGAAATATCTATATCTATATCTATATCTATGGCGAGGCCAGAGAGTGAGAGAGCGAGTGGCGAAGCCGAGCGAACAAAATGTAACTGATGTTTCTGTGTTTTTTCGGCCGTCTGTTGCCACCTCCCGAAAAAAGCGCTCCGCTGCGCCGCCTCTCCCTCTCTTGGCCAGATTTCAATGTTGCTACTTCATTTTTATCGCGTTAAGAGAATATTGGACATGTGTGCTGGCTGCTGGCTGCCGGCAGCCCCTCTCCCCGCTGGCCCCCCTTCGGCCATAAAACATTCTACATAGATTGTTACCTTTTGCAACTTTTCCTTCTGGCCGCTTTTATCGTTTTTTGTTAGGCTTAAGTGTTTATCTTGGCCCTTTCATTCGACTTTTTCGGTCGTATCTAACAATGTTCGTGTTGTTGCACTCGCTTCAAACATGCACAGGGCGTGGCTTACGGTCAGCGAAAAGCGGAATGCGGAATGCGGGGAGTGGGAATGGAAATGGGAAATGGAAAAATAAAGCCGCTCCTAGGGGAAGCAAGCCGGCTATATGGTATACCACTCTCGCTCCAAAGGGGGTTGCACTCGTACCGCCGCTTTTCTACATTCCTTTTTTTTATCCTTTCAGCTTTTTCCGCCGCCATGCAGGAGCTGCGAGGCCTGCGAGGATCCGAGGGATGAGACGGGTATCCGAGGGATGCCACATATATCTCCAGGATGCGGAATTATGAGGGGACTCGGGTTATGGTTCTGCGGCACTGTCATCGCATGCCGTGCAGTTGTCGCCTCCTCAGTCACTCGGCCATTACGCAACACGGCAAATTGGTAGCACTTCTGGCCAGTGGTAGTAGTACAATATCTCGCAAAAGCTTGGTATTTACTTTGTTTTCATCGATTTTATTTGCCACACAAAAACAAAAGTGACCGCACCATTTTTCCTGCGACCAACATAAAAGCAGGGTAAACATAAACAAGTTAGCAAATCCTTTTTAATTTTATTTGCTTACCAGCTTTGTGTGTGATCTCATGATTTCCACTTGTGTCAACAGATCTTGGTGCTTGTAATGATTTTTGGTTAGATTTTGATAAAATCTGGTGGTGATTTATATAATTTTACGTTGAATATATAAATAGGATTGATATTATGACCATTAAAGTGCATCAAATGATGTTAATCTGAATACTTTTTAAGGAAAATAATTGATATTGAAGTTAAAGAAAATTATAATCAAAATGTTATTAAGCGAAGATTATTGTTAGATTATTCATTGATATTTAATTTTTATTAAATTTACAGTTAATAGATCTTGGATATTTAATTAAACCCTCTAGTTTTCTTTTACAAAAAATTGTTTAAAATATCCAAAGAATATAAAATTCTCACTCTATAAACCATATTCCTTAATCCCATCTCAACATTCTCTTTGTATCTTCAACCCAATAAGAATGAAACCCCTTTTGGCTGCTTATTACTCCAATTTCCTATCATTCGGATACTTCAATTAACCGCGGCAACAATTGCGCCAGATTGTCAATATCGTCTTTCATAAGACCAATAAAAAGGCATAGCTTAATGGATCTGTCGAGGCCCAGGCTGGTCTGCTGGGCGATAAAGTGGAAGATTTACTTTTTAATAGACTGCCGGAGCGAGAGAGAGTGCTCCAGCTCGTGCTCTACGCCAATTGACAGCGGCAAAGATTTTAATTTCACATGTTGACTGCGGACTTTGTTTATTTTATGAACTTTATTAACGCTCTCGCACGTTAACGGCTTCACGCCGCGCAGGGAGTGCGGGGAGGACGAAGCCAGTCTAATATTAATAACAAGCTTGAACCTAATTCCTTATGATAAATGATATAAGTCAACAACCCTCGAGTCGGTCTTGGTCGCGATGCTCCCCCATTTTCGCTTCTGTTACCACCACAATCGCAGTCGTCAGTCGCTCGCTCGTTGCCTCTGCAGACTCAACTAGACAAGAGGGGGAAAAAGGGGGCTGGGATGGGGAAAATTCAGAAGGTTCCTCGGCAGACAAGGAGAATTTCATTTACACGCGGCGGGATAATGTTCTGATGATGGCATGTTTTTTTGCATACAAAGTATGCAAACGCAAAGAAGCGGAAAATATTTATGAAATTGCCGCAGAACTGGCAAAGCGAATGTCGTAAAAAGTTGGAAAATTAGATTTTTTCTGTGTTGTACACAGGCCGAGGGGCTTTCCAACCCCCGAAAAAATATACAAAAAAAAAAAGAAGCAGCTCCTGGATAACAATGCCCGAAAGATGGGGAGTCTGGGGGAGAACCAAGAGAGATATTTATACTACGTTAAATATTTGCCAACACTCAACTGAAGCATAACAACTCAACTTGAGCCGAGGATTCAACTTCAGCCCGACAATGCTGAGTGGACGACATTCTGTAGAGTTTATTATTGGGTGGAACTCGGCATTTAATGGCCAAGTTTTAAGGCCCATTTCACTTAACACTTTCCTTACACGATGACTTCTGCCGATAGAGGCGTAATCTTAAAAGCATTTCCTAGCCAGGTGACTGCTCCTATCTGAAATGCAAAATAATGTGGGATATTATATTATCGTTCACAATCGCCATATAGCTATGGCTATGGCCATCGCCATTGCCCATTGCCACAGCCAGCGGTGCCCGCCAAACGCTGCGTTTCATAATCGGATTAACTGCGGTGGGTAGCAGCGGCACACAATATTTTCTGAATTTATGTAGACCCATAAATCGTGTTAGGGTTTTGATTGGGCTCTGCGCGAAATGGAAATCACATAGGAGAAAAGCCCTCGCGAGCCCATCTAATGTGAGTTTCATACGGAAATGTAATTTACAATGTCCAACTCTCCTCCGCCACCCAATGGACTTTCTACTGCTCAAGTATACTTTATTTCGAATTTTGGTTAGCTGAGCTATGGTTGAGGCTGGAAAGAAGGGGTTTTCAGGGGTCTCATCAAGATAACTTTGTCAATTGTTAAGGTATTGAAGTCAATACTAATACATCTTAAGATACTATGGAGCTAGAAGTAGGTTTCTAAAAATCAATTATTTAGAACATCAGTCGTTAGTTTAAAATTAAATTAAATTTGTGTAAATAGATATTACTTATAGTTTAGTTAGATCTATATATGTATAATGGCCTGGATTTAATTCAGATAGTATATTTTCAGCAGATCACACAGTCTTTTTTAAATTGCAATTAGAGTAAAAGCTTCGATTTAACCATTATATTTGTATTAATTTATATTAAATTATATTATTTTTGTTCTGTTTCAATTGCCAACTTCTAGTTAAAATATTAATACCCTGCAAAGGTATAATTAAACCTAAGATAAAATCGTTCAAGGCAAAGTAAAACATCTTTAAATAAAATATATATTTAAATATCTTTTCGTTTGAAACCTTGTATATATTTAAATTCAGCACTTTATATACCAAATTCTTTTCATCTTTTAGTTTTTATTTATATAAATGATATAAAACAACTCTTAAACATCCCCCCAGCCAGTTAAATTCAATGTTTGCTTGTAGAAAATGGGACCCATTATCTGTTCCTTGTTTCAAAAGGCATCTAGTGGAGGAGTATGCCTGATTAAACAAGGTGAAAGGGTCAAGCCTGACAAATACCCGAATTTAATGAAGTTTTAATGAAACCAAGAGGCAGTCATTACCCTTCCCGATCTGATTGGTGAAGGCTTCGGGCCGTGGAAGGTAAATACCATAGCTATGGCCATAGCCACACGGCCATTCTCATGAGGCGTTACTTTTGTTTGGTGTGGCAAACAAACTTTTATCACCTCGGTCGTCGTCTGGCTATTTGCCTTCACTTATCGCGGTGTTGCCGCAGAGTACACACTGTACCCGGGGTGTCGTGTTAATGTGCGTACAGTGTGAATCCGCGCATTGGTTTCCCCCGGGTAAATATTCGGAATGAGACGACAATGGCATCTGCCGATTGTCTTGCCAGCAAGTAAAAGTCAAAGCTAAAGCTAAGGCCCTTGGAAACTCCAAACCCAAACCATATATAGCCCCTGTATCAGATGCTCGTGTTTGGAGATCCCATACCGCCAGCCCGTCCTCGCACATTCACATTCAGATACGGCCTCGCACTTAGCTATTTAACGTGTTTTCATAATTGATTGCTAAACTGTTTTGTTTAGACCTTTGCATATATTTTTATGCAAATAATTACGGGCGCGCACATAATGGGTTGGCTGGCTCTCGGTTCTGTGTGTGTGTGAGTGTGTTTCATCTCCATTCCGGTGGTGGTTCGGATCGGGTTCTGGATTGCGATTGGATTCGGGACTTGGATGCATGCTCGCTTTGTTTGCTCAACATTTGGTTTTGTCATTAAAATATTTTCGGTTTTGTTCACAGATTTTGCCGCAGTCCTTATCACAATGTACTCTGTACTTTTGCTCCTTTTTCGCCTGCACATATTTTATATATGTATATTCCTTTTTGTGTTTATATTTCTATTTTTTGTGAGCCAACATTTTGGTTGGTTCCCCATTTTAATTTCAGGCAACGCCGCCGAGTTTAATTATGCTGCGGCCGGGCCCGAGTATTTTTGTCTCGTCTCACTTTTTGTTTAATGATTAACAATAACGCAGCAGTCTCTCAGCGACAGCCGGGCGCTGTCAGGATTCGCAGGATGCGCAGGATGCGGTGGGTACTATGCCGCGAACATCTGCATGTGTGCATATTTATATTAAAAAAGTTTCTAACAATAAGCCATTATCTATGCTTATTACATATTATGCTGCGACTGCTGCCGCGCCAAGAAAGCCATTTTCAATTGGCCAAAACGGAGATGAAGTTGGGCCAAGGAAGGCATTCTTGGGTGACAATAAATTAAATTAGCTTTCAAAAGGGTTTTCAAAATACAAAGAGAATATAGATTTGAAAGGCCTTAATTATATTAATTTGGATTAATAAATCCTCTATCTTATCTTTAATAATTAATGGCTTAACTTCCTATATATGTACTATACAAATAAATCCCATCAAAGATAAACCCCATTGTCTCCACAAACAAACAAATATTTGTTGGATTTTGTCAGGTGCACGCGTTGGTGGAAAGGTAAGTGAAATCCCAGCGGCAAGTGAAAAGGACCCTTGGTTTTCGCAGCCAAACAAGTCTCCCGAAAAACGGAAATCCGCTTACAATAATTAAAAAGTTGCAAATTTAAGTATTAACTCTCGGCGAATGCGCAAATATGGCCAACGGTAAGCGGATTTCGCATTAACTGCAGACAATCGGCAAAACAAACTCGGTCCGGCGGCGGAGGTCCATCACCTAGGTCCTGCCGATGCACATCCTCATCCCCGACAGATGGAAATTAGAATGGGCGACTGACTGACTGGCAAAAGAGACATCACCGGCAACATTGCAATTATTAAACGGATGAAAACAAACAATGTCGGACAATAGGGAAGTGACGGTGACAGGCGACGGCAAATAATGGACGACTGAACGGGGACACAAAGGAGCGAGGATTTTGCGGAAAAATGGGAAAAACTGGGATATTGTCCGGGACATTTAAACTCGGTGAAAACCCATGAAATGAGCAAAAATTTTAATCTTCTGCGATCATCACTGTGAACAACTGTGGGCTGACACCTTGACTGTCCCCGATAATCGCGGCATTAGGGAATTATTCCGAGCTGCAGCAGGTTTTTGATCAATCTCTATAATCCAGCTGGGAAAAAATTGTCGCAAATTTATCTGGTTTGATTTTTTTTTTAGTATTGAATTATTAATATGTTTGCGGAAGCGTTATGAGCGTGGGAGAAAGTTAAGCTTACAGGAAATAGTCTCTAACGATTTTTTAAGGAAGCAAGGAGGTCTATGAATTCTTTTTCATTAAAAAAAAACGTAATAAATAAATTGTATTGTAATTTTGGTAATTATTTTATACATTATTATTTATGTTTAATATGAAGCAATTAAAAAACTATTTTATAATTATTTTAGAGTATATTTAAAAGGTGGAATGTGGAGAACAATTTGAATTAATTTTTGCATAAAGATTTTATTAGTTCTTTAAAGTTTTTCCTTATGCTATTCCAAACTGAATAAAAATTAAAAAAATCTACATTGCTTATTTTTATATTGTTTATTCTATATTATATATGATTTTATGATGTTTATAAATTTATTTTATAAAAAAATGTATATTCGCTTTAAAACCCTTTTTAAAATAAATATTCTGAAACCCAAGAAACCCCATTAAAAACTTTCCTTAAGTCTTTTATAAACATTTTAATAGTGTTAATATTTTTTCTCTTAATTCGTTTGGTGTCGAATTTATTTTCGCCCTAATGGCTGTTCCCCCTTTCAATTTTTTCAGAGACATATTCCGTCATGTAGTCGGCGCAAAAAGGACAATCTCACAGCTCTTTATCCTTCCTGTCGTCTGCGCCGGCAACATGTGTCTCCGCTATAGCTGAATTATGTCCTTAATAGGATTAAAGTATTTGGCAGTTGTTTTGACCTTTTTATCGCCGGCTGCCGATACAGGAATTCCGCACAACTCACGATTTGCCTTTTGTCCGCCTCGCTCCTCTCTGTGCGTTTCCTTGATTTCTTTTTTTTGTGGATCACTCCTGGTCCTGGGCCTCCTTTAATCTAATTAGTGCGGAAAAATTGAACAGCACTGTTAACTAACGTCAACACAATGCCAGTGCCTTGCTATATCCTGCGGCAGCCGCCGATGTCGTTGACGTGACGAAGCCAATCGCATTTCCAGTCCAAATCCGGAACGCATTACCTCGCTTCAAATCAGAGCAAACGGGCATGAGTGCAGCAGTTTCTGAAAGGTTGCTCTATGCGATTGTCTTCTGCAACTGCCGCAGGACACACAGGATACTCTCGGTGATGTTGGCATCCCCTTTTCGCAGGAACAGATGCCCCGGGCGAGCTGGTTGCCACAATCACTATTGGGTTTGTTGTTGATTCGAAGGGGGAAAATGTCAAGGAACTTGAACTGGGTTTGGAAAATATTAAAAATTAAATATTAAAATTCATATTTGAATTAAACATTATATCAAATCTTAATTTTTGTAATGAAAACTTACCGAATATAGAGTATCATAATTTTAGCATTTCTAGTCTAGATATGTATTTGGATTAATTATATTAATTCCTTGCAGAACATCCTTTCAAACTATACCATATCTTTAGAAAATACCCTATAAACCGTATTCCTATAATTGAATTTCAACTTAAGCTGACAAAACTAGTTCCATTAGATTTTTTTCATTAACAGAAAATGTTTCTCAGGACTTTCAGCCTCTTTACTATTAACTCTCTATATACACATCCAGATCTGGGTAATGACAACGCATATTTTGTAAGTACATAAATTGAGTTACATACAAATTGGCCTGGGCGGAACAACCCCCGCCGAAGGTCGCCACCCCGCGCTTATATTTTCCCATCCCCCTCTGCCAGCCTCAAAAATTCAAAAGTATTTATTCCCTGGGCTACCCGCTGGGCGACCATAATAGGGAAAACGCTCGCCAATGATCGGAGCAACGTAGCCTGGAGTGGGGTGCATTTAGGGTATGCCATAATAAATACCGCGGAGGGTTGGCAGGCCCGAATTTGTTGTGAATTTAGCTTGGAGTCGGACTCAGACTCGTACTGGCAACGACAATTTGAGGATTCCGGCGAAATAATGGCCGACCATTATGTCAGACGCCACGCCGATCCCTCATTGTGCCCGCCTTATTTACTATACCCCGACATTCATTTATTGCCACGTTGTGCCGTCGGATCAGAAATGCCAAGGACCTTGTTATAATTTGATTTCAGGAATTTTAAAGCCGCTCTTTAATTTGGAAATTTCTGTAAAAATTCAGGGAATAAAATATTTGCAGGGTTTATTTTTGCAAAAAAATAAAGATAGATCATTAAAGTTTTCAGGGATTTTACTTGATATATTTTAATATATAATTTATTGGTTATAGTTAATTGACAAATCAAGGGAATAATTAAATAAATTATATGAATGCACCTCTTATATTTAAGAAAGTAAATATTTAACTTACTTTAAGCTTTTCTAAAAGCTTAAAATATCTTTGCTGGTATATAGAATAGATCCGCTTTGTCCTATAAAAATATCCTTTGCCAATCAACTTTAGTTCGCTGCTCACTTAACTGCTTTGTCCTCCTTAATTCCATACCATTTTCTGATTTTCAATTAGCAGTCAGAGCGGATTACTCGATATGGAAGGTCGGGCCAAAGATCCCGACTCCATTCAGGCTGCCACAATTGCAGAAAGAGACCAGAACGCGAACCCAAACCAGAAGCAGACGCAGACTCAGTCGCAGACGCAGGTGCTGTTAATTTTCCGCGCTGCACTCCGGACCACTCCGGAGGACAGTTGGCATGTCGTCGCCGAAACCTGGAACTCCAAGTGGAGGAAGTGGAGGTGGAAGCGTCTTTTGTGGGGCTGACGCAGAACACGAGTTCGCCTCACCCGCAGCTCAGAACAAGTTGCGTGTCGTAAATTTGCGTTTGCATTCAGTCGAAGATGGAGGAGGGAGCGCTCCTTGGGTCTACCTGGTACTCTACTGGCATACTCTGATACTTGGTAGCCACTATTGAACAGGTGCGAAGCATATTTTCCGTCGACAGCTTCGACTGGCTCGGCCTCTGGCTCTGCCTTTACCTCGGTGAATGTTATGTTCTCGCCGTTGAAACAAAAGCAATTATTTTGTTTGATTTATTTCATCATTGCGTGTTCCGAGTTACTAGTTACCAGTTACCAGTTACCCGGCTCCTGTGTGGGGGTGTGCGTGAATTCAGGTAGGGGTCGGAGGTGTAATTGCAAGTTAGACCCTTCCTTGGGCCCCTCCTGCGATCCCAGATAAGTGCGGCCTAGACACTCAAATTATAGCTCGGTGTCTTCGGTCTCGCCATTTCTTGGCAATCGTTTTGACATAAACGGGTTCTCACCCAAAATAATTCACTTTCCTGCGAAATATTCGAGCACTTATTGTGCAGTGAGCGAAATAACTTAGTAATTGAGAATATTTATTTTATGTAAATGCTGAAAATGCTGATCTATGGATAATATTCCGACTAAAAGGTTTAATATTTAAGCTTTAAACCTATTTCTTTATTAGACTTTAGTAAGAATTGGATTAAGAATTTCACAAAGAAGTCTTGGACTGTCTTTTAAATATATCTTAAGGTTTACTATAAAATAAAAAATTTACTATAATTAATATATTACATAATTATTTTCTAGGGTTGTAAAATAAAATTAGGCAAAGAATTCCTGTATCATGGTAACATGTAAGGCACTAGTTCCTACAAAATGTTATTCAAACCTTTCAAAAATATACCCATTGATTTTAATTAGATTCCTGACCTTACAAGGTACATATTTCTCTTTGTGCACCTCCGAGTGTGTGTGGGGGCGACTGGGGAAATGTTACGCGGTTATCCGTTCCATTTATACGAACCAAACTTTGTTATTACATTGAAAAAAGCAGGCAGGTACATAAATTGCCGATGTTATCTGCTGACAATTGGGGCGGTTGGCTCCGCTGTCACTAGTTACTGTTCTTTTTCCGTATCTGACGCAAGTGCAAATGTACATATGCGTTACCTATGTCAGTACGTGACTGATCCGAGTCCTTAATGCGGAAGGTGGGAATGTTATTCCTATTCTGTCGTTTTTTTTTTTTTTGCGGGGAAACAGTGTTATGGCAGCCATATTCAAATATAGCAGAATCCCCATATCGCATTTGTGTTGCGTGAATTTATTGGTATTTCTCAGCCTTTCTGTTTGTTTTGGGGGAAAAAACGATTACGATTATTTGCTGACCGCGTTGCGGCGTTAATTGTGTATTCATTATCGGCACTGATAGCGACACGCGCTGATATCGCCGCTCCTCTCGTAGCCATACATTAAAATTATAGATTAGTTTCGCAGATGCAGATAGTAAATTGAATAGAGAGCGGAGCAAAGAGCCATTTTCCCGGGAAAAACAAAAAAGATATTCACGATTGCGGGTTCAATTAATGAACGCAACAAATGTACACATTATGGCTATATTTGTTCAACTTTTATAACTGGAAATAAGTACTATCTGCACAAGAGAGATACTTTCATTAGGGCCAAAATGTTGTTTTTCCTTTTGAAAATGCTTACAGTAATGGAATGATATACTATCCATAAAATTGCCTATTAAATGTATATTTTCATTAATTTTCTTTGTGCCTATTGCCTCTTCTTTTAAACGTAGGTAAAGGATAAATTTTAATGCCTTCAAAAGTCGCCTCCACCTGTCAAAACCGCTGTCTATTTTCCCCCAATTTCAGGTGTTTATAATGCATTTTTAACGAGTCATATTGCTACTGTGTGGAAACACCTGCCGGCGGGACTAATAAAGTGGCAAAGGATTAAATATTAAACGGCCTAACAGAGACATAAAAAAAGATGTGAGAAGGGAACTCCCAGGCTGAGCTGCTGTCTGAGGTTCCATCCCATCTTGGCTTGGATTCCGCGGGCCCCTTCGGCGTCGCTCAGTGGCGGCTGCTGTGGAAATTATGATGATGAGGCGCGGCGGGTGGTTTATCTGTGGCCGAGAGCCGAGAGATACAGATACCCGAGGGCGTCAATAGCCGGCAGCCCCAGACGCGAGCTCTTAAATGGCTTCCAAATTAATTATTTACGCATTTGAATTGAGGCATTCCGGCTAAGAACTGATTTCGAAATGGTTGCTGGCGCGAGCAGCGGGTTGCCGCGTGCCGAATTACGATCCGGGACCGGAGCTTTCCCTTCGACCAGCGAAGAACGATGGGTGCCCAGCCTTAATTTACCAATCAAAAACTCGTAATTAACCTAATAAGCCGGGGCGAGTTGAGGCCGAGTCGCGTGCCCCACGATCCGGAAGGGAGGGAGGTAGGCTTCTTCTCTCATATTTGGATTTACTGACGCAACTCGCTTCAGAACAAATTATGGCCAGCTCCCGACTAAATTGAAAATGAAGCCAAAGGCGCATGCGGGCAGTGCCAACATGGAGGTTGAAGCCTGTACTTTTTCTTTAAAAGAAACACTGAGGGAAAAATGATGGAAATTTAAAGATTGTAGAGGAAAATGTATAAAAATTAATCAAGTAAATAAAAGGTTTAAGGATTATCCAAGAATACTTTATAATTTTAAGGAGAATATATCCCAAGTACTCCCATAAAATACTCTTAATTATCTTCAGAAAACTAAGCTTTTGAATAGATAAAATTACATAAAATTAGTATAAGTCTTGGAAATAAATGTTATATTTATGTAGTTAAGATATATATGAGTACGACTTTCCCCTTATTTCCTGCTACTTTCTTCCCAAAGTGCATGCAGCTGGCCTCCTCCGTTATCTGTCATCCATAAAATTAGCACATACGGTTATATAACCATATATGCATTTACTGACACTTTTGGGCTGTGCTGCCGTTACCGCCAGTTAAGTGATGGTTACATGCCGTCCCGCGTTCTGCTTCCGGTTTGCCATTTGATTCCTCCGCGCTCGGCTGTACCTCCTTCCGCTCTCTCTCCCCCTGTGTTTACCTTGGCATTTTCATGCCTACTACTTACGTCAATAAATTTAAGCGCTAGGCACAAACACAGATTTTTCACACAATAACCACTGTGTGGCAACCACTAAGTCCCCGGCAAAACAGTCGTTTAACAAACATCGCATTAGCGGCCTGGGCTAAGCCCAAGCCCAAGCCGAAGCCGAAAGGCCGCCCAGTGCAAATATTTATTTAGGACGACTTTTGTTGCGGTTTTGCGCATGCGCAGCCGGAAAATGACCCTGGGTCGTGTGCGGCCCGAAGGTTAATGCAAGGACCAAGGCAAGGACCTAAGGCAGGCAGGTTGACCAGATGTCGAGCCGCAGAGGGACAAGCGATTGCGCAGGCGCGGCATTACCGGAGTTAACCACAAAATATCCAATAACTTAGCATGCTAAGTAGCCTCGAAGGACAATGAATGCCTTCAAGATGGCAGGGCTGCCAGGATGCGTAATTGTTGTTTACACACATTACAGAGTTTAGACTAGTATGAAAATATTTATGGAATGCCCCAGGAAAATGGGAAATATATGGATGAGTTTAAATAACATTGGGAAATATTTAATCCCAGTTGTTGATGAGAAAAACTAAGGATTTAAAGTGGTGAAAATCTCATTAAGTAATCTCTCAAAAGTAAAGGATTGCAGAGAAATAAAAGTTAACATTAGAAGTAAGTTTCCTTTAATAAACAATTGGTTTCCCTAGGCCACATTTATCGTTAAATATTTAATCATTGAATAAATAATCGCTTTATGCTGCTTATTTTTCGGCATTTTTCTTATTTAGGCGCCTGTCACACTTCGAGTGTTGGGAAATCATTGGTAAATGTGTTAGAGACCAGAAAAACAGAGAATAAATGGCCCTGGCAAGACAATAAAATAATAATTCGAAGACCGGAAAAATCCGTGACATCATAAATTATCAATAATCACACTTTGTTTTGACAGGATGACGACTGTCGGAACTGAGCCGCATTGTTGTCGTTGTCCTTGCCAGTGTGTGTACACACACACATCCGCGCCATATCCGCACACATGAACTTCAAAAATAAATAACTGCACAAGAGCCAACAGGGAGGTATTCCTCCGCAACAGAGGCGTCTATTCAACTCTCATTGTCAGCAGCCATGATGCGGCAATGCTCCCGATACCATTCCCATTCCCATTCCCACTTCCATTCCCTCCCTGCTCTGTTCCTGCCTAGGAGAGCTCGGTAAATAAGGACAAATAAATGGCAGGATGCGAGTGATACGGCAGCGAGCACTGCATTTCCTCCTGCGATGGATATTGCATATGTTTCGACCACCGGGCTCGATGCCGATGTCGATGCATTTTTCCCCCTCACGCCACACACACGCGGGCATTAGCAGTGACAGCGATTTTCCATCGGTCCTAAGCTAAATGCTATATGCTATGTAAGCTTCTATATACTATAGACGTAACGTACATATGCGTATGTGAATATAACTTCTTTAAGCCGGCTGCAATTGGTCGATATCAGCTTTATAACCATGGAAATTACCCCAAAAAGTGTAACTAAAATATTAATTCATTTACCAAACCTTGGGCAAGTCCTAGTTAATTATTTTTGCTTTGCTTTGGAATCACAAAAGATACTAAAAAGTGTTAAATATATTTTAAAAATTCATCTTAGATATATAAGAACCAACTGAATTTAAAAACTTTTATAAGTCATTAGCCATAGAGACCTTCCTTAGCATCTCCACATCAACGTTTTAATTTAAATTACCTAGCAAGGTTTACTAAATTATTTTTGCTTCGTTTCAAGAGTCAGAAAGACGCTGAAATGTCTTATATATATTTTAAAAATATATCATTTATTTTTTTTTTATTTATGAGAAAAACTTTGCTAAGCAATCTTTTAAGTCTTGATACCTTTCTTAGCATCTCTACATCAAAGTTTTTATATTTTTGTAAATTATTTCTGTTTCGTTTTGAGAGTCAAAATGATACTAAAATGGCTTAAATATATTTAAAAACTACTTCATAAATTTGTTTAAATAACAACTGAACTGCCACACTCAGAAAACCCATTAGCTCTTGAGACTTTCCTAAGCATCCCTACATCACCGTTTTTATTTAAATTACTAGCAAAACCCAGGTCTCCTCACTTTCCCTTAATTTATTCCATTTCGAATGTTCAAAATCAAACTAAATACCCCTTGTTATAACCACATTATGCATATGTATATTCGCTGGCAAATGGAATCTTGTAAGGGCCAAAGTGCCACATACTGACTGGCTACCAGAATGGCTGCGGACCGGGCTGAAATTTGAATAGCTATCGGCCAAAGATAAAGGGGGGCAGTTACTAGCCATTAGACACACCACTGAATAAACAAAACATGCACACGTTTGCGCTCCGCTTCGAATCTACATTATTAATAATAATGATAAAACGCGAATAAAAGCGTATATGGCGAGCCATTTGTTTTGGCCTTTTGCAGCGGCGGCAGCTATGAATTTGGTCGGAGAGGCCGAGACACACACAAAATCCGATACCGACGAAATGACAACGAAACACAGATACAGATACAAAACAATAACAACAATCAGGGGGCAGAGCAGCACCGGCAGCAGCAGCAGCAACAGCAGCAACAAAAAGCTTTTTAGTCAGCGATAACACTTATGTCTGTTTGTATTGTACACGTATTATTAAATGTCATGTTTTGTTAACGGCCGAAACCGAAACCGAATCCAAAACCCCAACCAGAGCCAAGACCGTTCCCAAAATTGTCAGCATCAGCCTACACAAACGCTATGTGGCAACAAAAGGCAGCGACAACGACAACGACAGCGACAACGAGCGTTGTTCATATCAGTGTTATAGCCGGAGGTCTCGCTTTTGGGTCCCACTGTGTTAATGTGTTTTATACCAATCCAATCTGAATCCGAATCCGAATTCGAAAGGGAACAAAATATAAATAGGCGTAAATTAAGCATTTTCGGCTGCCACTGGTTTTTTTTTGCGGGGCACAAAACACATGTATATTATTCATAAGCGTACAAATTTATAATAACCGAAAATGTTTATGCGAAAATGCAAATGATTGGAGAGTTTCTTCGCCCGCCAGATATTTGGATTATAATTGATGGCAGAGCAGGGCCGAGAGGCAACCCCAGCCGAACAAAACACTTTAAGTGAGGTGAAGTTGTAATTGAACTACTGGAAACGGCTCCTAACTTTCCAAAGAAAACATCGTTAGAGAGACAGCTCAGAGTTTGACTCCTAGCCAGTCACATCCCATCGAAATCTCGAAAGCAGCCTCAGCTCCAGCTCCAGCTCCAGTTCATCTGTTCGGATGAATGACAATGACTGAATGACTGAACTGGGGCGCTGAAAGTGACTTGCCATTAAACATGAAACTCTTGCAACGTCAGTTCTCATAATTGTGTTGAGAGTCAGACGCTGTTGTTGACTCTTAATGTTGTTTTCTTTGCATGCTGATTAGTTGGGCTCGGGGAATGCCCCCAACTCCATGCCGATCCAGGGCCCTCCTCCATGTTACTACTCGATACACGGAACCAAAATGGAGTATTTATTTTTTTGGTGAGTATTAAAAGTAATAAAGAAAGTCTATGCCAAACTGTGCCAGTATCTAAGCCTCCTCATCTTATTCATATAAAATATTTTCTATATAATTTCTCAACATTCTCCCTTCTTTCAAGTCTTCATAAGAGTATATTTTCGATTCGATTTTTTACTTTGTCTCTAATTTTTCTATAAATTTCTTTAATTTTCCCTCTTTTAAATTTCCTTTAAAAAAAGTCTAGCATAAACTGTGACAGTATCTTCTTCACAGGACCTTAGATTTCTCACTTTTCTGATATCTTTTCTAAATAACTTCTTAAATTTCTTCCTTTTTATTTTCTTGAATTTTCCATTTAATAACTACTCTCTAAATATTCCTTTCTTCAAGTGTAGCAGAATGAATATCGTTATGGCCGCAGATATGAAATGTGTAAGGAAAACCCGTCGCACTCCCCCATTCCCAAACTCCTATCAGCTCACAAGGCAGCGAGTGTTTTGATTAATGATGATACATGAAATTAATTTCAATTCCTACTCAGCCCCGATTGTTTGCGTTTGAAATGAAAGCCTTTTCACACCGCCGCCGCGTCTGCCCCTTGCTCGCCTCGGTTACACGGATTCTTATTCAAAAAATCTGTGCGCGAGTACTAGTCTTTTTTGTTAATACCCAAGATCGTACCTCTTTTCACTGCATCCGCTCAATCCGAATCCGAATCCGAATCCAAATCGAAGAAGAAGTCGTGCTCGGTGTCATTAGCGCTGCATCATCCTCCTCCTGCCTGCCAAGCACTTAAAGCTGTTGAATAAATCTCGTCAGAATGGCTTTGTTGTGCTTACATTAGCCTCCGTAATGAGCTGATTTTGATTCGAGAATTCTACTTTGCACTCCATATAGGCCTCGGCTGACGATCGATCGAAAAGTCGCAGTCATCAATATTGTTCTACAATGTACATGCGAGATGGCACTCGGCAGATGACTCTTTTATCCATTCATGTTCGAGTGAAACGCTCGAGTCAGCGATCAAGGTTATTAGAGACATTCCATTCCGGGCCATCTTATGATCATTAGGATATGTACAAACAAGATATGGGCATTTGCATGTACTTGGTGCTGGAATAATAGAAAAAAATATTCAAGAGGTGGAAAAGAAGAACTTGTATTCTCTAAGAATATCTTTGAAAGCCTTACCAAAGGCAAGGTTCTTTAATAAAATATACATTTAAACTTCTAAAACTCTTTTTTAACCTCCATTTTCTCTCAAAATCCATACACCTTATAAGCAATTTAATTTTTTATTAAACGAACAAAGACCCTGTGTGCCGACGACAGCCATTACCTAAACGGGAAGCACAAATAAATTATGCAAAATAATGTTTAAGGTTCTTTCGAATCCCCCCAATAAAAACGGCAGTCACCTAAAGTCATCTCCAGGTGCATTAAACTAAGGCGAGCTAAGCCGAGTTCCCCCGAGGAAACTGAATCTTCCGTTCTTTCCCATAAACAGGACCGTCCCCGTCGTCGTCGTCGTCGTTGCATTCCACTAATGAGAGAGACCCGGCCCAGAGACGGGACTCAACGACACACGCATGGGTGTACGAATGGGTAGATGTCGGGTATTAACATACGCATGTCCGTGAGTATATAACACAAATTTAAAATGTTAACGTTTCTACAAGCTAACATTGAAAATCGTTTAGCGGCAATTACCATCAAATGTCCGCGGCTCTTTGAAGTGGCCCGATGTTTGGACGCCAGTAATCCCAACTCGGCCTAAACATTTCAGGCATTCCTTTAGCCATTGCCGCGGATCAGCGCTTGTGGTCGCAACAGCAACGGCAACAGCAACTGCGACAGCAACTGCAACTGCAGCAGCTACGGCTTATGAGTGCATGCACAGGGAGAAAATAAAGGGTATAATATATGGAAGAAGAAGTAGGCTTACAAGATTTTCTTGTATTTGTAATAATTTATAATAATAATGAGTAATAATTAATAATAATAATAATTAATTTAGAAATTGTACTAAATTTGGGATTAAATTTATGGAATTTCAATAGAAAATACAAGACGGCTTAAATCTAAGTTCATTTAATGGCTTCTGTTAGAAGAAATGCTCTAAAGGCTTTAAATATTTTTTACTCTATATCTTTGATATTATATCATTGTCATTTAATTTTTTTCCAAACGTATATCTTATTTTTTATATCCTTTAAATTATATTTTTTTCCTGTGTGATCTCCTGAACTTGTGCCTGCGCCATGCACGACCACAGTGAGCCATGTACAGTGAACACGCGCACGCGCACTAAACAAACCGCCGGCGTCTGTTTCTCTTTCTTACCCTCCTCTCACTCTCTCTCTCTCTATATATATCTATATGCACAAATATATATATAGGCAATCTGGCTAAATCCAAGGCATTAGCCGGGAAAACACGCCATGAGGCCATGCAAATCGCTGGGCAAGGCAAATACACTCGGCGAATGGGCAAACAGGCCGCTATGATGATCACAAATGCAGCAGAGAAAACACCGCTGACGGTTGTTGTTTGGACACTTGTCACTCAACGACTCGGAACCGATCCGTAGATCTAAGGATCTTCAGATCTCGAGGGCTGGAGTGCCGCAGAGCCGGGCAGCCATCGATTTCTATTTGCACCGCCGCCGCAGATGCGGATTCAGATGCAGATGCACATGCAGATGCCGCTGGCGATCCAAGAGATGCATTTGTTTGCCGAAACGCATCCGCAAAGCCAGCAATCCGTTAAATGTGCGCAAACAGCAGTGTCGGATGTCATAATGGAGCTGCGCGAGAGTCTCGAGAGTGGAGAGTGGAGAGTCAAGAGCTGAGGTACCCCGACAGTGCCTATGCAAATATTTGGAGTTGTTTCTCACACGATTTCCCTAATCTGCCACGGCCTGCGCGAGGCCCCAGTTGCCTACCTTCTTCGCTCTCCAAATGCGCTTAGTCCGTTGTCACAACAATCACAAACGCCGTCGTCTCTGGCCAATCACACGACTTTTTACACCGCCGTCGACAGTGGGCCAGAGACTTAAGTAAGTAAGCCTTTCGCCATGGAGTTTGGCTTAAAACTCACTCCTTAGGTCTAGAAAAGGTGCTCCGTAGGAAGAACAAAGTCCGCCTGCAGCTTTGGGGCAATGGAAAGGCTTTTAAGATGGACTTTAATTGGGTGTAAATAATAATTATACATTTTGTAAATAATTTTATAGAATCAATTTTTTATGCTCTGAATTTTAAATATTTAAAGAACGTTTAAAGATTATTTAATAATAATTTTGGATAAAATATAAGCTTCTCGAAGTAATCTTAGAAGATTAATTATTTTAAGCCTGGAAATGTGCCATAGCAGCCTGCTTTCTACAATTTAATTGCCAGACAACGCTGCGTATGCGTAATATTCTCTCAGAAAAACGTATTTTCTATATAGAACCAACCTTCTTAGGAACCTTTGTTCTATGTAGGTCTCCTTATAAGGTCCACCTCATTTTGCATATTGCGGATTAACGCACAGCCTGCTCTTTTTTGCGTGCAGCAACAGTAGTGGATGCGGCGGACGAGAGTGGTGTGCCTTGGTGGTGGCGACAGCGTCATATAGCTATCGGGCGATCGGACAAATCGAACCATCGCACAGGTGACGACAAGGCCCATTGGCAGGCAGCGCATGTCGCCGCAATTAAAAAACGCCTTCTTCGGCGTTGGCATATCGGCTGGATTTGGCACTGACTTTGGCATGTAGGCGCAGGTGCGGCATATGTATGCAGGCTACATACTCGGCACTGCCACTGCCACTGCCAGCGCTGAGCGGTGACGCACGAAGCCTGTCCGGGGGGCTTTCATCAATACACCATACTATATATCCCCTATGCCACATCCATCGCGGGGACAGTGGAGGGGCTACCTGGTGAGTAAGCACGCACAATGGCCATGCAAATTCCGCGGCTCGCGAACAAGCAAATTAAAGGCCGGGGCAAAGATCAATCGGGGGAATACATATATCGACAGGGAAATGAAGGCCAGGTAGTAGCACTCGCCTCTATCTGAGCCAGAAATCGAATGGGAATCGGGATTAACTGGCATTCCATTAAATGATAGATTGGTATGCCAGAGATGGGGCTGGGGTGCGGTTGACAAGTAGCAAGTTTTGCTACTATTCCAGGTATTTCATGTTAACAAGGGTATATTTTTGTTGATATATCTGATCTTCCCAAGGAATCTTCCAAAGAAACATTATCATAAATAATGTTTTATATACGTTTTATCCCCTAAGATGCTTGATTTCCATCCTAGTTTTAACTTAGTTTTATTAATCCATACGTGTACCTCCAGTTTTTCACCTTCAAATTAAAATATTCTGTGTTGTTCCCCCAAAAACAAAATACTTGGCGCCTAGAACTACATATATAGAAAGTACCCCCTTGTTTTTAGCTCTACAAAAATAACGAGAAATATGAAACTCTTAATGTGGCCATTAGGAACGCATAAGTGCTGTCTTCCAGTAAAAAGGTGGAAATTATGTACACACACCATTATCGCCCGTTGGTTGCCATGCAGAGCTAAGCATTTCCTCTTTAAAAAACCATCCGCAGCTTTGCTCCGTTTTGTATGACTTTGTTCCGAGAAAAGTCGTAAAATTACTGCGTAACAACTGCAACAAGGTGTTATGAAGAAGGTGCACCTTGGGGTTCGGGCTAGCTAGCTAGCTAGCTACTGTGCCTGTGCCTAGGTCTTCCCCGGCTGCCACCGGCTGGTGGTAACATTGTTTGGGCTAATAGAAGTAAAATTGTTAATTGCCAAACGCTTGACTTGGGTTTGCCGCTTGATTTATACAGTCCAGTGGCCGTGCCATACGTGAATAATTGCCAGCAGTGGCCCTCCGGACGAGAGTGGATGCTCCAAATGTCGTGGGAACGCTTTGAGAAATTTATGGAGGAAGAGCTCCAGGAATGCGGCACCTCGACACCTCAAGCGAAAACTACTTTAATGCCGCTGCAGTTATGCAGTTGCAGTGGCAGTGGCAGTGGCAGCCACACTCGGTTTGTGCCACATGTCACCGGCATTCAGCATTCATTGAGGGGCGAATTAGGAATTAATTTCTAATTCGCATGCAGCCCGGCGCTGGATTTGGCCCGCAGTGGCACTACAAGCGATTTGAGCAGTTACCTACACATGTTTCTCGTCCAAATCCGAGCTGTCGCCCTGTCGGCACGTATAACACCTCCGTCCGGGGCCGCTGCGCATGCGCTGGCGATCGGGTGCGGCATTAGTGCGGAAATATTCGTAAATTTCATGTATAAACCGTAGAGTTCCCTCCTCCACATACCCCCGCGATCATTTGTTATCCCTAATTGACAAGGGGGATGTGGGAATTGATCGTTCTAGGGCTATATACGTTTTAAGGACTTAAAAATTGAGAAAAATATGTTTTTTCTCTACTTCAAAAAATATTAAAAAAAGGACAGATATTTTCTCTCTGTATTAAGAGTAGCTAAGTTAAGGTAAATCTTTTAAGATTCGTATCATTCTTACCTTTCTAAACTTCAAACTTCAAAAAATTGTTGAAGTTGTAAGTGATATTTTCTCTCAATATACTAATATTTAAGATTCGCTAAGTTAAGGAAAACCTTTCAGAATTGGCACCTTTCATACCTCAGTTCTAGGGTTATATAAGTTTAGAGAGTTTATAAATTAAAAGAAATATGTTTTCTCTACTTTAAAAACAGTAACTGGTATTTCTCCTAAGAACAAAATATATAACTTAAGTAAAACATTTCAAAATCAGCATCTTGCTTGCTTTTTCAAAACTATTTTTATATGTATTTAAACGCTTAAGGCTTAGGTTACCTGGTACCTTTCTTAATCCCCTTGTTAAATTCATATTATAAATATTATAAACATTATCTTTGAAGAGCTAGTCCCACTCCTCGGCAGGCGGCTAATTAAGGGAGCTGCGGAACAAGTGTTTAGAGCATGTTTCTTCGCATCTCAAGCATAAAATATGCACTGCGAGAATGCCTAATGCATTTATGCAGACGTGTCTGGGAGGCAGTGCCTCTTTGGACGCGGCTCGAATTGCTCACGCAAAACGCTGATAATGAGCTGGCAATTATCACTTTAGCTGCGACTCGAACACGGCGAAAGCACAGTTATCAGTCCGGAGTCCCGGATTCACATGGAACCCAGTGATACATGAATATGGCGAGAAATGCACACTATGTGCTACACTATGTGCTATAAGCACTATTAGTAACGGTAGACTTCCACGGTTTCGTGCCGCCAATCTGAAGACCAACGCGACTCGACGACTCACGGATCACGGATCTCGGATAGTGGCTAGACCAAGTCCGGACAAGAGCTTCAGGCTCCACTAGCGTGCAGTGGCGCTAAATTGAGCCGAGATGGAATCAGTGACATTGCCTCCAACAAAGTCGGTGTCGTCTCCCAGCGGAACAGACCTAGTCAGGCAAACAAAAAAAGCGGAAATTACAGGTATAGGTGGAAGTTGGGATACTCTTAAAGAGGATTTTTTTTTATTTGTAATTTATAATTCGGAAATTATAGAGACTTTAATAATTTTTAGGTTTTTGTAAATATTATTTAGACCTTTGTAAGTTGGTGGCCTGGGTTAATCTTCCATCTTTGATGAGTACTTACTGCTTTTATTTATGAATTCAAATTCAAGTAAAATATTTTTAATTATTTAACCTATAGATATATATTAGAAATTTTAAAAAACCTGCATCTAAAAATCATTTCAGCATAAAATTCCAAAGAGAAAGTCAGTACGTTGACTATAGTTTTACTGATAAAAGCATTTAGTAAGTCATGCCATATCAAAATCTCCCTGAAACCCGACTCACTCCTCTAAAGATAGGGCATATCGGTCGCCGTTTAATAACATGCTTCCATAAACAAACTTGTTTATTGCCGGCCCCAAAGATGCGAAGGGCTGTGCTGGCATCTCCCACTGTGACTCTGACTCCGACTCTGGCGATTGCGAGTTGCTTGGCTCTGCATTCATTTTTGCAGCATTTGCAAAAGTCAATAACACTGCCGCCCACAAAAAAAAGAAGCAAAATAAGAAGAGAAGCTAAAGCGTAGCGTATACGCCGCGGGGGCCGCCGAAGGCCGCAAGGGCAAGGGGGCGGGCGGAAATGGAGCGGGTGTGGGGGGAGCGGAGCTAGTGGCGAGTGCCAGTGAAATTAATAATAATAAGTGCTGAAACAAAACAAAATGTAAACAATTAAAATGGGCTCTCGGCCTGGGCTCGATGCGGCGCGCCGTTGCCAATTTGCAATTCCAAGCACCATCGGCTGGGAGGCGGAGCAGCAGCAGCAGCAGCAGCAGCAGCAGCAGCAGCAGCAGCAGCAGCAGCAGCAGAAGCAGCTGCAGCTGGTGGGGATCACCGTCTCCACCTTTACCTCCCCCACACCCAGCAAAGTGTGACATTGAGGCGCGAATTGGGTGAAGTGAGTCGGGCGACGGGCGACGCCAACTGTTTGGAGCTTGTTTGTAAAACAAGCGAAAGGTCACAAACTATTCGTGTAGAGCGGCGACCTCTGGCGCTCCGTGTGTGCCACGCAGTTCCGTTTCCTCCGCACCAACACACACGCACATGCACGGTAAGAAAGTGGGGAGTAATTAAAACAGGAAGCTTTATATTTAATTTTAGTTTTCCATTTAATTAAAGAACTGGGTTATCTTTTGTTTTGTGTGCATTCAGAATGAGTTAATTTCCATTTTTAAAGTAAAATAAAATTAAAATGTATACGGGTAAATTTTATTTAAGTTTTCTTACAAAATAAGTTACATAGTAATATTCTTGCAATCTTGAAACTTTCAACTATTTCCACTGTGTACAGATACACACGTAATTATGGCGATAAAGATACAGATACTGAGCGTATTTTCGAGTAAGTGTTTTAATTGCAGTTGCGCAAATAGCACAAAGGCAATTAATTAATTGCGCCCACCCACCCGATGGAGCCACCCCTTCGGCCCCGCCCACTTTGGCACACACTATGGGCGTGTGTGGGTGTGTGTCTATGTGTGGGCTAGTTGCATGGCTGAGTGTTGGTGTTGGAATGCGTACATACAGAGTACATGTGTTCCTGGAATGTTGACATGTGTTCCCATAGATGTATGTACAAGCACGCCCGCACATACATACACACACACACACTACACACACCGAACACTGAACAGCGAACACTGAACGCAGAACACTGAACACCGAACACCGAATACTACGACATCTACATCTCGCTGCCATGGACAGTTGCAGTTGTCATGTTCATGAATTGCCAATGGGGAGCACAAAACTATGCGAAATACACACAGCACACAGCACACACACTACACCCACCCCCACCCACTCGGGCGGCGCTCATTTAAATGCCCGAGCAAGAATATTAATGGCAACGCTCCGGCCCGCGTTACTTAATCAAATCAAATCCATATTTGCATGCGGGCACTGAGTACATAGGCATCCGCCGCCAGGCATGTGTGTTGTTGTTGTGCAACAACGTCCGTTCATAATTCAGCTTTCTGTTTTCTATTTTCCATTTCCCATATTCAATTTCAATTTGTTTGCCATTCGAATTTACACAGCCATTGGCACATCTGCATATAATGGACGAGGAAACGGTTCGGAAATATAATTATTTGTGAATAAATATGCGCAGCCCTTGATCAGCTGGATGTGATATAATCCATAATAAATTCTAGAAATTTAAGATTACAATTGTAACTTAAATAAATTATATACATTGCTAAAAGAATATAATTTTGAAAGATTAATAAGGAAAGAGGCTTTGCAGAACCATCAAAATAATCCTTGTTAGGTGACATAATCGCATCTAGACTCTAGATGTTAGAATTTATAAATAATTTGTTTATAATTATTTTAGGTCTAAAAAAAATATAAAAAATATACAAGTTACTCCATTAGAAGTACATTTTCAAAGACCGTGACTCACTGCAGCTATTGTTTCCCCATAATTTTAAAAAGGGATCAAACCAGGGACCACCTGCGTAAAGTCAAGTTTGTGTTGGCACCCTTTTTTTTTGGGTTTCTCGTTTCCTTGAGCTCCTCCCAGGTATGCAGATACACACATTGTTCATTAGTGCTAAGCCATCATGTATACAAACATCCACGAATATGGGATCTTGTTGGCGGAAAGAAAAACAAGTCCGGACAACCTTTGGCTCGATCTGAATGCGTAACTCTTGCAAGGCGATATCAATCTCTCATCAAACAAATTCCTGAGCTGCCTGAACAGCATTTAACAATCTTTTGATCATTTATCTATAATTCTCCCCAAGCCGAGGGGAGGGAGAGTCGAAGCCATCTCGTCAGACATTGTGTCGTCGCATGGGATCTGTTCGGATCGGGATCTTGGGCGGAGGGATGGGATTCTCAACATAGATGGGCATCCGATAAGTGCGTTTGGGGGCTACCGACGCTGCCTAATTTGTTTTCAAAGAAACGCCGCGACAAGCCCTATTTTGGAAATGCCATCCGATGGTCGTCATGGGCAGTGGTTTGATTAATACGATATATCGCAGGTCTACGACCTCTTCAAGCCGTGGATTTAATAGAACAAAAATCAATGGTCACCGCCGACTTCATGTGGGCAGAAATGGAAAGTAAGAAATTAAATTAGAGTAAGCAATGCATTTAATAAAAGATAAGGATTTATGAGGTCATCTGTAAGATGTTCTTAATGAAGCCTAATAGGGCTAGAAAGTTTATTTTTAAGAATATCTAGTTATAGTTAAGATTGTAAATACAAACAAAGTTCAGAAGATTCCTAAAGAATAACCTTTATTCCACCCAAAAGTGTTCATTGATCTCTCCAATACATATACAAAATATTCAAAATAATAATTCCTCATTCCGATTGGATCCCCCACGACTTCCGTTCAACTTTCACTCAACAAAATTTCTAGATGAAGATACGCACTTTCGGAAGTGTTTAGTGCTGATGTCAGCGATGATATGCCCTGTCATCTGCTTCTCATTATGCGTATCTCTCAGGTCCCTCCTGTTTATTAATACTTAGCATATTGCCTTTAGACTCTCTCCTACGCCGGCTATCAAGGACGCCCATCTAAGTGAAAAGCAAAATTGAAAAAATTACTCATTTCCACTTCCAAGGAAACGATCGACAAGCCGCTGGACATCGCGAACGCCTATCAGCGGCGTATCTCAGGCACATTAATAAATTTTACTTTGCTCACCTCGGAGTCCGGAGCTCGGACCTCGTCCCTCGGAGTGTGTGTGTTCGTTAGCTAAGCTACCGGGCATTTGCTCCTTACTTGTGCATATTTTTCTTGCATTTTTTTAACCAGACCTCCGCCGACTCTTTCAATTTGTGGACGCGACCACCGGAGTTCGCGCGCTCATTTGACTGCCATTCGTGGCTGAAATTCTTCAAAAACAATAAAATAAAATTAAGCAAAACGGCATTTTAATAATGCCGCTGCCACAGCTACCTTTCTTCCCTCGGCCAAGCACTCGGGTGCTGCTGCCTGGTGTCCGTAATGGGCCATAATGGATCTTCATCCTAACAATTCGATGATTTATGTTGTGCACATAGCGGTTGCTGTTTTCGTTTAGCTTCTTTATAGTAGTTTTATGATGTTAATAGCGTTTTTGTCTGCGTCTTTATCGCCGAGGCCCACACTCTGTTTCCCCAAAAAAGGCTAGTTAGTGGAGTGGATGACGTGCCGGCTCTCGTCTGGGATCCGTCCTCCGATCTCCGAGCCGCCGGTTGCCGCGCATGAGCTGTGCCGTTCCCTTAACCTTTGTGCGCGGATATTTGGGTTAGAGTTTGTTTTGTTTTGTCATAATAAACCACTAAAACGAGCATATAAAAAGTAATTTTCCGCACCTGTCCGCCAAGGTGGGCAAATGCCACTCAACGGCAGCAGCAGAGCAGCGGTACTTCAAGGGCTCTTCCCGCCACATGATTTACGATCCTCTCCTCCGTGGCGATCTAATCGGCCAAAAACGTGGCCGTTCAATGGCAATTGGCTTAATTGAATGTGGACTTTGTTTCTTAAATTATTAGATGTCGCGGAAATAAATAATCCCGAAATGTGATTGTGCGAAATAAAGCCATAAAGCTGCCAGGCCATCATAATGGATTATCTTAAACGGCTATTAATTTCACACCGTATCTTGTTTATTGCAGATGTTATAAAGTAAGTTAATGAGGTGTCAATAACAGGTATTATTTCATTTAAAATATACTTCTATATTCTGTAAAAAAAACTGGAAAAGTAAACCTTTGCATTCCAATTTAATTAAGCAAAAGTAAGCCGGTTTATGTTATTTACAAATTCGAAATCAGTAATTTTGTAATTTATTGTTTTAGGAAAAGCCAACCCAAATATGAATATATGTTTTCCCTGCCAGGTGTGACTGCTTTTATCATAGCGACATTGTCCATTAAAGACCACTTTGATTCGGCAGAAGGTCTTGTTTGGTAACCGAAAATGTTTGCCCGGCTTCTTCCTCCGATGGGAATGGGAATTGGTAATGGAAATTGGAAATGGAAATGGGTGGTTTCTTTGATATTTGGGAGGGGAATTTATTTTGATTTTTTTGGTGGGACAGAGAAACCGACGACGCGCTGCGCATACGAAGAGAGCTTAGCATTCAAATATGATATTCCGATATATACGAATAGATCGAACCGAACGATCCGCATCGCGTCTGATTTTGGTTGTCGTCGCACGCAGTTAACAATCGCATTACAAACAGCAAATGTGTCAGAAATATTGTCGTGAGTCTTTCTTATTTGTTTCTGGTACAATGCTCGTAATTTGGGACTTAAAGAGCTTTCAATGTGTCGTTTCGGCGTGCGCTGCTGGAATTTTAAATTAATTATTTCTTTGACCCCACACAGCAGTTCGTGCCGAGTGCGAGTCGAGTGCGGCGGAGTATCTGGGTGTCCGAGTATCTGAAAGGCCGCCCGAATCGATAGTTGCGGATGCGGAGCGTGAGGCAAGGAGACACTCAGAAAAAGGTAATAGAAAAAGGAATCAAAAAATGCAATAATAAAACAATAAACCCTAAGAACATTCTTTAAAATGATTTTCATAAATTTTTTTACATTGATAATTCCAAATAATAAAGATAATTGAATCCCTACTTCAATGCTATTTTTATAAATATTAAACTACATTTCTCCCAGTGCACAATAGGCATATCGGCTACCGCTCCCCTTGCCACTTACTGACATAATATTATTGTTATGTTCGGAATGGCTCGTTGTTCGACTTGGCTACGATTCGATTCGATTCGAATAGCTCGATGTGTGCCACTTTCTGTCGACTCACGAAGACATGAGCATATTTTGTTTGTAATTTATTAGACAAAGCCCTAGCTTTGCCTACCAAATTAATATCGAACTACAGCCTGGGTTCCGTCCCGCGTGTATTTACCTGAGATCATACACCACACACTCACTCTCTGGCCAGAGAACAGCAGTTGGTATCCGTGGGCAAGCTTAATTCGTAAGAAACAATTTGCATATATATGTCTTGTCGTCCAACAATGGATTGGCAAGGTGTGAATTAATTTGCTCTGCACGCCAGAAGTCAGCCGCTGAGCAGGAGAGCCACACACAATCACAATCAGGATTCCATCCTTCCGTCCGGTTTGGGTCTTGGCCTGCTCTGGGACTGGGACTGGGACTGGGAGTGGGACCTCGTTTCTTCGAAAAGCCCGCATTTGGCAGCCCTTTTACCACTCTGGCCGACTTATCAATGACAAATCTCCAAAATCGTTTACTCTGCCTTTGCCTGTCAATTTGGCTCGCTGACACTTCCCCTTGGCTTTAACACTAGAGCGTTGTCCTCGACATCCAGTTCCAGAGTTCCCAGTTGCCAGTTCCCGATTCCCAGCTCCCAGTTGGCGGTGTTAACAACCAGACAGGTTTTGTGTACCGCCGCCACACATACCGCACTTTTTGTGTGATTTCGTGTCTCGACTCCTTATTTTCCCGGTGGGATTTGGAGCTTCATGAATGAAAGGCAAAGCTATTCAGGACCGGGACTGGGATCCCTGAGCCCCGAAATCAGCGGACAAGCGGAAGTTGCCATAGCGTCTTGGCCTCGATTGAGACAATAATCAAACACTCTCGCCGGTTCAGTTCCCCTGGCGGTGAAAGTGGATGATGATGGTGATGAGTCGGATTTAGGGAGAGTGTCCAGAGTGTCTGTGTCCGTTCTGGACCTCACACAGTCATTAGGTCCCAAATCGCCTTCATTTATCGAGCGGACTTTAGGTGATTGAAGGGGCTTGCCAGCTGCCTTTGAATTGTATTCCAATGGGAAATGACTATGAGCAGGGTAAATGCACTGAAATAAAATGATAGAGAGAATTTTATTTACTTAAATTTACAGATAATAAAGTATCTTAAACGTAAGCCAACATTTTGTGAAGATTTTAAAGTAAGAATTTAAATTCTTAGATCATAACTATTAAGAATATTTACCTATAACTTTTCCCTCTGCTGTAAGCTTTTCTTGTTATTATTTTAATTGAATTTTAATTATGTTTAATAACTTATTTATTTATTTCTCTCTCTGTTTGACCGCAAAGTTGAGCCATGAATTTGTCGCCTGCACGCCGCATTTATTGCGGCCCTCGGTGCCAGCGGTGTGATTAGATCTACGAGCTTCATTGAGCAAACCCAGTGCTGAGAGTGAGGATTCTACAGATCCAGAAAAAAAAGCTTAAGCCGCTGGCAGGCAGGATAAATATCGGCGGGCGCGTTGTCAGCCCGGCCCGTCGTCCCAATCGAGACACATTTATTTAAGCCTCACGTTGCTCGCATTGCAAACGGTGATTGCCGTTGCCACCGTCGCCGCTTAAATATTTCGCGTTTCTCCACAGAACAACAGACAAAAGCCAAAGTTAAAGGAGCAAAGGCAAAAAATAAACAGCGACACAGACACGCTGACAATCGAAATTCGAAATTCTGAATGAAGGCGCAAAGTAAAACAATATCTGATTTGAAGCATCCGGTCGCGATTGTCATTGCCACCTATGCCATGCCACCGACTTGGCGACACGCGCGGTTGGAGGCACTGTGGGTATTATGTATAAGGATTGGAGGAGGTGGCTCAGACAGGGTCCGGACTCCGGACCGAAAATGAGGGCTCCGAACTCACTTCCTGCGGCTGTCCGTCCGCCTGTCCGTTCATTCTGGCCATTCAGTTGCCATCCTTTTGGCTCTTGGCTGTTGGCTGTTTGCTGTTGCTGTTGTTTTGCTGTCGCCATTGTCACTGCTGTTGTTGATGGTGATGCTCCAGCTACAGCCCGGCTCCTGCCTTGGCCCAGCTGCAGATACAGATACACATACAGGCAGGCAGGCCGAGAGATACAGATACAGGGCCAGGACGGGGGGTGGCGAGTGTGAGATCAATCGTATTTGATTGCAGAATGCGCGGTAGGTAAGCGTTAACGACGTTTTTGAAGTCTCGCTGCTCTGCCTGCTCGCTGCTCTTTGCCTGTTATTTTTCTCTGTGTTTTTGTGATTTTTGTTTCGATTTTGGTTTTGTTTTGCTTTTGTGTTGTTTTGTTTCTGTGGCAGCAGCAGCGGCAGCAGCAAGGAGCACACACAGGCGGCAAGAGCGACAAAAAATTGCGACACGTTATTTCAATTTAAAATGTTTATAATTCAGTGTGTTCTGTGTTTTTTGCAGCTACCTCCTCGGATCCACATTCGCATTCGCATTCGCATTCACGAGTGCTGGCTGGCTGTCGCCACTTTTGTCATGCTCGGCGAGTGAAACAAAAGCGCTGGGAAACCGAATGAACGAACCCAAGGCGAACGGGGATCCAATCCCAATCCCAATCCAATCCAGTCAACGGGCCCAATCCCATCCAGATTCGGATTCAGGCCCGGGCGGGCACAATGCCATGCCATTAGCGTATTGTATTTAAAGTTTCAGCCTCAACCTCGCAGCTCCGCTAACCCCAAGACCCGACCCATCGCCATCGCCATCGCCATCGCCATCCCTCGGATACATTGTTAGCGTTTGCTTATTAAGCGAACGGATGCAGGCCTTTATATAGATTACCACATCATTTTGTTCCTGCGGCGTCTTGCACTCGCGAAGCGGAGAGATCCGGAGGCAGACGTGCTAATATCCAATAAATGCAAATTAAATGCACTCACGGCGCCTCCGCCTGCGGCGGGCACGGGCACTCCACATACATCAGGATGTCTTCACGGGTTTATCACTTTATAGTTGGCAGTCAACAAAAGGTTCTTGGCTACTCGGCAACATTGTTTTTCCTGGGTGGCCATCATCACACGGAGGCAAATAAAATGAGAGTCTTAAGGTTGAGTGCACAGGGAGAAAAAGTTTTGATTTTAATATTGAGAGAGAAGGGAGTCTTAGAGGGAAAGGAAATATATTTAAAAGTGCATAAAATACTTTAGTTAGTTATTTAAA
>JAEIIJ010000315.1:0-22523 GCA_018904815.1 Drosophila ogumai
ATTTAAACTATCTCAAGGATAAATTTATTTTTCTTTTCCATTCTTTCTTAAAACTTTTCCCTCTATCTTATTTTTTTCCATGCATATAAAACCCATTGCCCGACGTTTGACTAACTCAAGCTGACATTTCAATAGCAACAACATATTTTCCAGCCCCAGAGCCGAACTTCCGTTCTGCTGGCTATATTCAATCCCCTCACTTTTATTTTTTTTCATCTACTCGCCGTTAATTGCATTTGATTGAGCACCTGAGCTGCAACAGAGTATCAATGAACTCTAGCCAGAGTTTCCCATTGCCGCGGGCTATGCAACCGAATAAGTGAGGATCCGCTTTTCCCTACACCTTCTCCTCCTCCCCCTCCTCCTGGTCGTTGCGCAAGGTGCAAATTCCCAAGCCCAGATTGCCGCAGCATCGAAGGTAGAAAAATATATATAATGTCCGACTCTTAGTACCTGTACCTGTTCGTCTGCCTAGAAAAGACACTGGGAAAAATTACTACCTAATTAAAAATTAATAATTAAATATTTACTAAAAAAAGTACAGGGTAGGGCAGTAGATTTCAAAGCATTAGCTTGAATTTTTAAAGGTTTTCCTTCCTTTAAAATTCCTTAAATTCCCCTAAACCTCCCAAAATTTCCTCTCTCTGCATTCTACCTTTCGTTTTGGGATCCTCACCTGTATTTCGTGTACCTTCCTCTGCCCCTCTCTCACCTGGTCACTTTATGGTCTGTGCCCTGAGGCTGCGTGTCTAGGAGTGGCCGGTGCCTAATAGCTGAGGAATATCAGCCCAGACGGGGAAAAATGAATTATGATTTGACGGTAGGCATTTAATGGATGGCCGTGGATCTTTGACTTTGCCTCCTCGGCTCCTCAACTCCGCCACAAAAAAATACAAAAAATACAACAACAAAATTCTTGTTTGGCGCCAACATATTGACAGCTGCTCGTGGTGTATCTTTGTATCTTCTACGCCAGTATCTCTCTCTGTGTGTGTGTGTGTCTGAAGTTATTTCGTTGGACAGGTGAATGCTATTTAGTTAGAATGCCAACGGATCGTATCGCATCGCATCGCATCGCTTGGGTTTTCGGGCCTCCTTTGTCTTCTAATTGAATTTGCTTGGAGGGAAGGTGAAAGGTATTCCGGGGGAACTGCTTAAAAGGTGCCATTGAAAAGCATTCCAAATTGGAGCATGACAAGTTTCAGGCGCTTGATGGATTGCCCCTGCCTTGTGGTTGACTTTGATGGGTGTGATGGATAGTGAAAGGATAGTTAAGGGATCGCCTGGGGTAAGGGAATATTTGAGAGTATCTGGTGGGTTTTTATCTTACTTTTTAAAAATAATATATGGGGGTAAAAAAGATACGTTTTAAAAAAGATACAACAAACTAAACGTGTATCTTTTCGTTCAAAAATAATATTCCCTTTATCTTAAAGATACCTATTTTCGTAACTAGTATCTTCTAACCTTTCTTCACGTATCTCTTACCCCAAAAAGAGTATATTTTTCCCCAAAAGTAACCCCAGCTATTTCTCATACTGCAGACAGCATCTTAAACTGTATCTCAAGTGCTCAGCCGCAGCCCAATTAGCTTGGCATCCCTGAGATTGAGGCTGTAACCGAAGCTGGGACTGCGGCACTTGCTCGGACAACCCACACACAATTGACAAACTCCCAATGTGTGTGTGTGTGTGATGGGCGGAGTTGGCCAAAAAGGCCAAAACCAGGCCACAAACAATAATAACAACCGCACAACACAGCCCGCCCACTGGCAACTCGGCGCTGCTCTTCGCGAGGGAAAACAATGGCAATGCATAAATTTCAAGAACAACAACCCAAAAGACAGAGCTCAGCGAAAAACTCATTAGGCGCAGCGCCTACGAAACATAAATGCAATAATATTCAACGAAATTACGAGGCTAATAACATAAATTCAGAGAAGGGGTCCCCGGCATAACCTTTATATCCTATGCAGTTTTTCGTATATATATCTATGAGATACGCACTGCGTAAAAGTTCATTATAATAAAGAATGCGGCATCCACTCTGGAAAAGGAAGGAGTTCTGTGCATCCTCTACCTCGTCGTAACCGCGCTCTTATCATAAATTATGGCCCAGAAATATGCGTAGAGCCCAATGTCATAAACATAAACTAGGCGAATTAATTGAGACAAAGAGATCGAGCTGCAGAGCTGCAGAGCTCTCAGGAGAAAAAAAAGAGGGAGATATGGCCGATAGAGCGGCTCATAAAGCCTACAAATTATGCGTTTTTAAGTCCATGACCCATCCCCAAGAGTGGTTGTACTACCTCCGATGATTGCACCTGCCCCGTGGCCAAGTGAAACCTTACCCAAAAACCGGACTAAAAACCCAGCTAGCATTAGAGCGGCATTTGGCCAAAGTGCCAAATACAACTACCTGAAACAAGACTAACAAGGGAGGTTGAGAAAATAGGAAAATTGGTTCAAATTTGTTCCTCCTTTTTGGGGTTTAAACAACAAATTTTATAAATTAAGAGCTGGTGATAGCATTCAAATAATTTTCTAAGATTTAATATTTTTTATAATAAAAACCTTTTAAAAATTATTCATACAATTTTATACAAGCTAATAAACATTTTAAAAATTATATAAAAACTTTAAATTTAAAATTTTACATTATATAATCTCTTAAATTAATAACTACTAAAATACCGTAAAAAAATGGCTCTAAGCATTTGCGATTCAATATTTTACCTTATTAAAAATTCTAAAAAAAATGTTTAAGTAATGCTTACATCATATAAAATCAAACAAAGAATTCTCTTAAAATTATCCCAACTTCTAAACACAAAATTCTTGATTGCTTTTTGGAAAATATACCTCAAAACCACATAAGTTTCATCCAGTAACTATTCACCTGACCGCAGGTGCGGCATTAATCGCGGAATAGAGACGGAGACCTAATTGAGTTTTGAGCGTCGTTACACTTCATCGCAATGGGAGTAAATTAAACTGTCATTAGTTTACCCTTTGGCACTTTTGTCGCCGTCATGACCAGTTCACTTTAGATGGCTTTCGGCCTGGCCAAGAGAACATGTGAAGTGGCGCGTTTGTTTCTGCCAGTTTTATGTTATTTTATGTGTGCTGCTATTTACTTTTTCTTCTCTTGTTCTCAGGTTCCTGTGCCCCGGTCTTTCTTCTGTAGTTTTTTTTTCTCCGCTGTCTTCTCTTGCAGCCGTAATAATTTTGTAGGTTTTACGAGTGCCGCCAAGACAATTAGGCATTTGTTATGTGGCCGTAGCCCAAGTGTGGGCATTTTGTTTAGCGGCTTTTGACGCTTTGATGTGCGCAAGTGAAAAAAAAACAACATACAGGGAGATGAACACAAAAAAAAATGTATATAAAATAAAAAATAAGAGGCGAACGCGCGCGCCCGCAACGAATCTAACGCCTTTTCAAACTCGGTTCTTTTTGGCTTTTAACTTCTGCCGTACCTCCCGAACATATCGAAGATTTATTTTTCCATTATGGCAACGTTGTGGGTGTCGAATGACGGGCAAAAATAAAAAATGAGTGAAACGAGGTAAACCCAAAACTTTTTGGGGGATTTTAAGCGGTTTAAACAGCGCCCCACTTGCCCAAGCGGTTTAAACAGCGCCATGAACAGACTTTTTGGCGGTTTTAACAGCACAGCGTTTTTCAGCTTAGTGAATTTTTAGAAAAATAATTAAATAAAGTAGTTAAAACGGTTTGTCTGTTTCGAACTTTGGCTTAAGCGGTCTTAAAGCCGTTCGTTCGTATGAATAAAATATTGAAAGCCAAACGAGTGGGCTGATAAGTCAATTACATTTATAACCTTGAATAGCCGCCGACCATAGCGACTTTTACCGCCATCTAATGACACCCCAGCTTAAAGTTTTTTAAAAGGGGTGTCAAGTGGAGTTTTGCTTTTTTTTAACAGGATAAATAAGGCTTTAGCAGAAATTCTTTTGCAATAATATTTTATAAAATGAAAGTTGTCTCAGGCACTTACCCCCAAAGCTGCTTTATTTCTGAAATGAAAGGAATAAGAATATAAATGAGTAATATAGTTTAGTGAGAGTTTTACGTAAAAATAAATCATTGCCAAAATTAGCTATAAATTTATTAAATATTTATATAATAAATTAAACTTAAGCACAGTCTAAATACATATAATTTAATAAAAACCTATTGATACATTCATAACTAATTCAAAACAAGATCAAATAAAGCTTAGAATTTTATTAATATTTATCAAAAAATTATAATAAAATATTCACTAAAGCCTAAAACTATATTAAGCAGGTCTCAGGAATATTTATAACAAATTTCAAATGCACTTAAGCTCCAGACATTATCTATAATGTAGAAGCTCGCCTGCTTAAGCGAAACAAGATGAAATAAAAATGTGAATTAATTAAAATACAAGAAATTCACATTCGAACGAATATATACTTTTCGTATATTAAATTCAACTAATTAACGACACACCATTAAAATATGCCAAAATGGAAAATGTTTATGATCGAAAGTCGTGGAACAAATTTCCCAACAGATCAATCCCGCAAGCTAAGGCTATAAAAAAATCCAACAAAATATATTTTCTATAGTTTATACCCTTGGCTTTTGTTCCTAATGATTCACTTGCCGTTGTTGTTGCTGTTAATGACTTGACAGTAAAGTAGCCTACACAATTTATGGCAAAAAAAAAAACACATAATATGAACAAAACTTGTCCGCCTACAATTTTGTGAGTTTCCTTTCAGCTTGAGAGTTCGGTTGCTGCCTCTAGTTTTGTGCTGTATTTTAATTGAAACATTTTTGACCATATTTTCTTAATGATCTGACATGACATGGCGTCTGTTTTGTGTACGTCTCTCTCGGTTGCCTCACAGATCGCATCGCATTATAAATTTAAAGCAATTTCCACTAATTTAAGCACAAGCAACTAGCCAAATCGGTTGTATCTTTAAGCAGATGCGAGTCTGACATTGGAATTGCCAACGAATATATCCAGTGACATATGGAGGAGAATATACTCCCCATATCATTATTATAATTTGTCCATTATGCTTGGCATCCCGATCTCTCCTCCGATCGGTTTATAGCTGCAAACGCCAACGCCTTTGGGCCACGAAAAAAAAAAAGCTGCAAATGCTGGCCACAATTTCCAGTCTGGCCCCAGCACTTGTGTCGTTAAAAAATGTGTTGAAAATGCTTTTTTATGACACGAAATGAACCGCAGCTATAAAAATTAAGCCAAAAACCGAGCAAGGTACCATAATGACGGGACGAGAGGTGCCTTCCTGGGGGCTCTTTCCTTCTTCGATCTTTGTGTTTTTACCACCTGGCTGCCAGAGGGGGGATAAAGGTATCTGTCAGATCTTCTAGGGGAAATATATAAATAATTTTAAAGTCTTAAATGACATAAACTTAATTTAGTGGCCATAAGAGAGCTTTCTAATCAGATAAGAGTATATTTAAAATTAAATTCGATTTAATTACATGTAAAATAAATGATAAACTGTTTATGAAATATTAAATATATTTTCTTTATAATTTTTTATTTTATTACTGCTTAAAATAATATTTAAAGCCACTCTTTAAACCTGTTTCCAACAATAGCAACGATTTTTCAATCTATTATTGAACTCATTGATTTTTAAATATTTCTTTTGGCACTTTAAGACAACGACAACTCCTGGTGACTTCTGGCTACCATTTATTTATTTTTTTGCGAATCTGTGCGATCGGCTTATAATACCCCGCTAATTGAGTTGATTTATGCAGCTGCCGCCGTTTGACTCATTTGAATTTATTTAGTTTTTCATAATTTCGTGTGTCTGGCTTTGTTTTTTGTTGGCTTTGGTTTTCGCTATCAATTTCAATTTCGAACTTTTTGGCTATATAGTATTTCTTGTCGCTAATTTTGCCCGGTCGGTGTGTGTCCACACTTGCTATTATTTATTTATGTATGCAGGGGTAGGGAACAGATTGCGCGCCATGATTTATGCTTGGCACATTTTATGGCCATTTTGTTGGTAATTTATTAACAAGCTTGTTAACAACAGTCCGCTCTGCGCATCGGCATTTGGGGCCCGGCCCAAAAAGCGTCCCAATCGCAGCCGCAATATGCAGATGGCCAAACGCCATTGCCAACGTTATAGCCATAAGCTACAAGCCTGCGCTTTTGGCCTGGCCAAAAAAGAAAAAAAAAAAACGCACACACAAGACGAAAGACGAAAAGGTTAAAGGCCAAAATACAGCAGCTAGACGCAACATACCAGACAGCAGGTGGCTTTAACGACCGCAATCATGCCGATGTGTCCATGATGTTGATAATGATGATGGCCAACACTGACAGAAATTTGTTAAACTACTTTTTGGGGAAGTGAAAATGTGGATGCAACCTTAAAAAAAGCTGGGAACATTATATAGAATTTTTAAAAAACATATTTGAATTATTTTTAATAAGATTTAGCTTGACAAATTGAATTTTATATATTTTATCTAACTTATTTATTATTTATTTGCTTACTTGCAGATTGCGGTTCTAAAAAAAGTGACAGAACTAAGAAAAAATCAAGTTAAGGTAAGAATTATATCTGTAAAGACCGAAAAACTTTTATATTTATATAACAAAAGTAAGACAAGATGTTAGAAAATTTTTACAAGCCATTTTTTATCATTTAAATTTAAATAAATGCAAAATGAAAATATTATAAAATATTTACAAAGAATTTTTTCATTTAAATGGGAAAATAAAGAATGTTTTTACCCAAATAATTCATTTATATTTATTTAAAAATCTAAATCCAAAGCAAAAGGAATAATTTACAAAGAAATTTTAATTAATTTAAATATTAGAATGTGACCCATCTATATTTAAATATTTACTGCTGCCAAAAATCTAATTAAAATATTTTTAAGCTATATAGACAAATACTTTCTTATAAATCTCTAAAAATTTCCATTTAAACCTAAAAATCATCTTAAATCAAACCCTCCTCTTCCGCCTTTCGGGGCCAAGATGACTATGATATTTGTTGGCCGAAACTAGCCAAAGTCATGTCCATATTTATAGAAAGTTTAAATCACACACACAGATACACTCTTACACACACTATAACTTTGACATGCAGTTTGGCTTAAAGCCCCCCGCAATATAACCCTCCCCCCGCCCAACCCCTTTTCAAACATGATTTGTTTGCCGAAGCGCATGCAGTAGCCAAAGTGGTCAAGTCTCCCCGTTAGCTGTTGCTCAAATATTCTAAATATTTGCTAAATAATAGAGGAGGAAGGGAGATGGGAGGGGGTAGACCTGTCTTTAGTGAGTAGGCAGTCAGGCGTAGACAAACATTGGCGAAACCGGCGAAACGCGGACAAACGGAGCCAACTCGCAGCCAAAGCTAATGGCAGTTGCTTTGCTTTTGGCGTTTGAATAGCCACGGCTATTTGCGTAGTAAAGTGTACGGACAGCTCACTATATGGGCACACACACTACACACAGCTAGCTGTATGTGGGGAGCACTTGATGGGCATTGATGGGTCGCCTTTTGTGAGCAGGCACAGCTGGGACCGCGCGCTGGGAAAACAAAATAAAGCCCAGAGACCACAAGCCTTCGGCTCATTTCTATCGACCTTAAAAGCGGACGCAAAAGGTACTGTTTTTAGGAAGATCAATCTCAAAAGAAATTGTAGAAAATGGTTATAAAAAACTCAAGAGAACACAATATAATAGAAAGTTTAGAGAAATGAGATTAAGGCATGGGAAAATTTATATAAAATCGAATCCAGTTTTTTGCGGGTTTATTTTGGGTTCTATTATAAAGAAAACATATCTAGAAAATTCTTCCTTCATATTTAAATTTATTTTTAAAGAATTCAGCAAATAAATATTGTGTTAATATACAAGAAAATATTTGTAAATTATTATTGGTCCATATTGCACAAATACACATTAAATGCATCCTTTTCCCAGATTATAACTCCTTATTAAACACCCAACAATTTCTTATTGCTCTCAAAAACAATTTACATAATATTGTCAACCTTAATTGGACAAATACCTTTTAAGTACCAACCCAAGAACATAACTATATTTTTTTAGAATATTCTCAACAGATTTATGCACTTTACTTCTTAGAAAAAAATATAAAAAAAATAACCAATAGACACTTTCAATTGCGGCCAGCTTGTGAGCCAAGTCAGGCAGCCAGGCAGCGCCAAGTTGTCAACTTAATTTACAGCTAACATGTGAGCTACAAGTTCGCGGCGATTGAGCAACGCGATAAAAAGTATTAATTTTATAGACCCCATGCAATTAACATAAACTGGACAGAGAGAAAAAGGCTTATAAATATGCAAAACAGTTTCGATTACAGAAACTCCAACGATCGATCCAGCGGATTGCAGATACAAATCAGCCTCTGACAATCTATATATCTAAGTAACGCGTATGGTTCAGTTTCACTTCCAAGAGAGGGTTATGTGTATGTGATTTTATGGGCCTCGGCACGAGCGACAAACATTTTGCATTTCTAAAACATTTGCATAATCCGTAATAAGTTTTCATATTTTGTGAAATGCCAGCAAAGCCATAAAATCCACGAGATAGCCTGTTGAATGCAGCTAGAACTAGTCTAGAAACAAATCGTATTGTTTAAGTAGTTTATGGTTAATGTTTGGGATTACCTTTTTTTATGGAAAATAAATTTTTTAATTTATGTTTGCAGCTTAGAAAATTCTGCATCAAAAGCAACTGGATAAATAAAATCTTGTCTTTTTGAAAGCCAGTAAATATAAAACAAAAACAAAAAATAAATAATAAGAAGACATTAAATAATTAAAAAGACTACAGTTTTTATGGAAAATAAATATTTAAACTTATAATTGCATCTTAGAACCTTCTCCATCAAAAGAAACTGGATTAATAAAGTAATTATATTTTTTAAAGCCAGCAAATATTATACAAAAAAAATATTCAAATAAGAAATAATTAAAAACAAGAAATTAAACCATTAAAAGAACTAAAGTTAATACCATTTTTCCCTGTAAAACCATTATTATTCCATATTTATTGTTAGCAATTACAGAAATAATGCATTTATAGCTAAAATGAGATTAAAGTTTATTTTTTAACATGCAAAGGCCATAAAAAAAGTTGGACAATAAAGTTATAAGCCTTATTCTCATACAAATCATAAAAAATATGCACTACCTGAAAACGCGCGGCCTAAATTAAAGAAACCAACAGAAGCAATCGAGAAATAATTTCAATAAATCGTGCTAGGGCAATAAAACGAAATTAAACGTTTTCCGAGACTCTTTTTCGTGAATTGTGTCTCAATTTGCTGGCAAAAAAGAAAAGAAAAAGAAACTGGAATTGGAGAGGTGCCGATGCCAATCCCGAGGATTCCAGCTGCTCCTTGATGATGAGGTGCCGCAGACATGGCCCGAGGAAAGGTTAAGGAAAGGCTAAGGCTTACGCGGAAGCTGCCACAAAAAATACAAAAAAAAATGCAGCAAAAAAAAAAGAATAAACAAAGAAGCAACAAGAGCTGCAAAAGAACACAACTTTCTACCTTTATTTTTTTGGCCAGGCCCTCAAGGAATTTTCAACTGGTTTTAGGTCTTTTTCGGACGTTCTTTTTCGGTGCAAATGAAATGCAAATGTTGTAAGAGCGAGAGAAGGGGGCCTTATCGAAAATCTATTGACTGAAAATTTGCAACAGATAAGGCGGGGCACTATTAAGCCATAAAACGCATGCAAATGAAGGCGTTGAAATGCGCATAAGGCCAAGCGGAAGGAGTTGGAGTCCTCCTGGACTCTGGCTGGCCGAAAAACTCAACTTAAAGGGCGCAAAAACTAACGCGCCTCGAAAAAGATAAAGCCGGACGGCAAAAGGGAATTTCTGGTGTGGTGTGGCAGCTGTCCATGCCGGCAAAGGGGGTTAATTCAACTTCAACATCAACGAGGCCAACGGCTGACTGGCAATTAATTATGCCCAAAGTCGCTCATTCTCACTCACTAGATCTGCCGTCCTACTCTATCCCCCTCAGCTCCTCCTCCTGCTCTTTTCTCGCCCCCTCCCATATCTGGTAGCCGGGCATATGTTTATTTACTTAATTTACTTAATGACACACATCTAGCGAGGAGCCACGAGTCACACAATTGAGCACAGGGAGAAAAATCTAGGAGGATATCAGTGAAAAGTTTTTAGTTCGCGGAGTTTTAAATTAATATTTTATAAAATAGTAAGTAGATAAATAATTAAAAACAATACCCGAATTAAAAAAATTACTAAATATATTCTAAAGCATTTTTGTAATTTAAAAATTATTGAAAAATAACTTCAATTTTTAACAGCTTTTAAACATCAAATATTAGTTTTATTTGAAATAAATAAAATAATTCGATATTTAAAATTGTACATTAAATATGTTATAATTTATTTTATGTAAAAACTGTGGCATAAGTATAGCAAACTTTCACTCTTTGATATTTTTTCCTAAATATTTATAATATTTACGTCAATAAAATATAGTAAACAAATCACTTTTTATAACACGAAAAAAAAAGAATAATAAACTCCACTGAAGTATTTCTTCAACTTCCCAAATGTTCTCTCAGTGCACTTAATACACACACACACACAATTCTTTTCGAGTGAGGTCATCAAGGCAACGAGGAGCAGGCCCATGTTTGTCTAATAAATAACATTATTAATTACCATTGCAATTAAGCATAAGTACGAGTGGGGGAGGAGGCACCCTCGCCAACATAGATACCAGAAGCAGACATGGAAAACAGACCCCGGACTGCACTTGATGACCCAAATTTCGAGTTTATTGAGTGATATATGAATGCATTAATCTTAGTTTATGTTTATTAGTTTGTTTATCAAATTTTATGCAAACTAAAAGGAAAAAAGAAGCATTGAGAAGACCGAAGACTGAAAACTGATCCCAACCCAAATGCATAAAAGATCAGAGCTGTGATCTCTCAGACTGACAATTTATGATCAACATAATACGATTTTATGTTTCTTTTATGGGTTCATTGGATATTTATGGTTGAACAAAAATTTTAAATGGCAGATGAAGTTTTTTTTTACGGTTTCTCTTATTTTTGGAAACTTTAAAGTTTAACATTTAATTTGCACAGACTTCTTGTTGCTGTTCTCTCGAGACTTGAAGCCATTAATCTTGAGTTGGCTTGTTATTCGCTTAAATATGGCAACTGTCACCAGCAGGACAAATCAGGGAAAATGCTGAAAATTACAGAGAAGCTACAACTAGAAAGTTTTCCATTCCAGCAGCAGCAGTTTAGTCAGTCTAGCCGTGTCACAGCGTTTAATCTTTATTAATTACAGTGAAATAATAAGTAGATCCCTCCAACATGCACCCTTCTAGCAACCGCTTCTCTGTCTCTATCTCCTTTTCCCTCTTTCTCTCTGCGGGCTTGTCTAATTCTCTCCTTTCTCTGACAATGTCAGACGCACCACCGACTACTGATTAATGCCGGGGCCAAAAGAGCCAAACAAGCAAACATGCCACAAGCAGCCAAACGGCAACTTTCGGTCTGCTTTAGGAATTTTAGCTAGGCACTGGGAGAAAATATGGGTAACTAGAAAATAGGAAAATGTAAAATATATATTTTTCTTTCAAAATAAAGTAAAAGAAATTGTTTTAAGGACATGGATTATTATTTTGAGTTTTTTTTTTAACACAGAAAATATGCTTATATTTTAAAAACAATATTTCTATAAACAAAATATACCTTCTTTTTTAAAATAATTTTAATTCAATTCTAAAATTGTATATAATTAATGAAAGATACAAAATATAATTCTCTTTCACAAGGAATTACAAAAATTTCTCTAAAAACATTATTTAAATTTTCTATAACGCAAAAAATATAAATAAATATTATATTAAAATATATAAATAAACTAGATAATACTTGAATATACTTCTGTATTTTTCCTTTGATTTAAATTTTTTTCTTCGTGTCCTGGGCGTGAGGTTTTCCCATGTTCTTCTGGTGGGACGACATTCATCAACGCCTGGCATTTCTCCGCATGGAGAGCCACGTCCCCATTTGTTTGGTGCCAAAAAAGCGCCCAGCGGGTGAGACAAAAACAGCGAATCACCCAAGGAAAGGCGGAGAAAGGCCCAAAGGAAAGAGTAGGGGAAAAAGAAAATTAGATAGCAGCATGTGCCGGACAAGCATTTGATCCTTTTTTTTTAATGATGGCCAGGTCTCCGGGGTCACGCCTAATTACGCATCTAATCAGAATCACAAAAATTCCAGGGCAGAGAAAACAGCTGCCGGAAAATTAAAGGGAAAACCTGCGGCTTTTCAATCAGCCGAAAGCTGTACAAATATTTAAACAAAAAATCCAGTAGTATTTGCACTTCAACTTAGGTTAAACTGCAAATGAAAATGCAAATTCAAAAAGCAAATGCAACAAAATTCAAATAAATTCCGCGGAGAGAAGGACAGTAATTAAATATGCGCATAACTCTTGATAATCATTGTCGAATCAATATGCTGACAATTTTCTCACGCATTCGGAAGATACAAGGCTCGCAAGATACCAAATACAGAGATAGAAATGCAAATGAGTTGCATCCCAAATAAGGACAAGGGTTCCTCATCCTCATCCCCATCCCCATCATCATCATCATCAGCTCGAGCGGCTGAAGTCAACAAGGACGAGGGTTCCTAGCACGATTTGTTCCGCAGAACCCTTTCTTCTTGAACACAAAAAAAAAGGATTTGTAATTTGAATGTTAAATAGCAGCAGCAGCCCTCCACCATTTCTCTAAACTGTATTTACTGCTGAATTAATTCTTACTTTTCTCAATAAAAAAAAAAACGAACTGAAACCGAAAGGACTGGCCCTGTTTGCTTAGGGTTTCCTTTCATTTCCATTCAATTCGCGCCGCGCTGCCTTTCAAGTCTCTCAAGAAAAATCTATAAAAAAAATCTATTAAGAAAACCGATTTCTTCTGCAAAGTTTCTTCGGCTTAATGGCAATTGACAGGCGCAGTCATATGTAAATCTCAGGGCGTGGCTGTATGGCCGTTCAACCAGCTGCCGTTGGTCTCCGATTTCAGAATCGAAATCATTCCAAGGGAGCCACAAAAAAAAAAAAAGGGAAAGATTAAGTAGGGCGAAGGCAAAACATGTTTTTCACTAGTTTTAACGGTTTTTTTCGGTTAGGAAAAATATGGGAAAAACATTATGGAAATGTGGATAAAATAAGGGAAAAGAAATTGACAAAAAGAAAATTAAGGAAGAAATATGGTTTAAAATATAAGCAATAAATGCATTTAAATTAATAAATTTGCTGTTTAATTTTGGGAATATTTGAAATAAATATAAAGAGCTTTTCATATCCTTCTCTCCTAATACTTATTTAAAATAATTTTATTTTTGAAATATTTTAAAGACTTTATAGCTTCACCAAAATTACACACATAACCAAAGTTATTTCATTTGAAAAATAAATATTTATTAAAAGTAAATTATTATTTCAAAGGAATTTCTAACTCTTCCAAATATATATATTTCATGGCACACAATAAAAGTTATTTCATTTGAAAAATCCCCACAAAATAGCAATCAAAATCCCCATAAAAATATGAATCGCCAATTAAAACAAGCAACCCTTTCATTTTTGCACAAAAGAACACATCATCTTGAAAGAAAACCCCACAAAGACACAAAACCTTTCAAAAGGAATACAATTTCAAATTTACCAAATCAAGCCATAATCCTTTCTCTCCAGGATTTATTACAACCTTTTCTATTTGCCTTTTCCAAGCAAATTGAATGGACAGCTCGGCAAACGTTGATTGCATTTTGAATAGGGGGTAAAACTGCTGAATTGCAGCAATAATACTGCAATCGACATCGATATGTGCCATTTGATTTGCATAATTCTGCAGGAAGACCAGACCCAGACCCAACCCTAATGCAAAAAAAAAGGAGAGAAAAAAGAAAACTAGCAAAATATTGACAGGACCTGGGGGAAAGGAGAAAATAAAGAGACACTGTGAGCCGCGCCCCTTTCGGCTGTCTGTTTGTGTTTTTGCAAATTCATCGATAATTGGCAATTTGAAATGGCAACAACAACAGGCCAAGACAGGGGTTGCTTTCGACTTTCGACACATGAGAGTTAAACCCAACCCATATTGACTTTGGCACTTTTGAGGAGAGCGAGAGGGACCCTAAAAACCCGGCGGCCTCGTGTCAAGGGCGCTTGGCAAAAATTTTGCCAAAATGAAAACGAAAAAAAAAAACAATACAAAGAAAACAATAAAAGCAATAAAAACAATAATAAAAAGGAGGCAAAGCTGGAGAAGGGGAAAACGATACCGAAAACGAAACGAGACCTCGCACAATAGATAATGACTTAATGACACTTTAATTGTAAACAAGTTAATTCGGGCCATTGATGGGCCAGTCACAACCAATTATCGCCAAAAACGGTGGCAGCAATTAGTGTCAGATATTAAAATTGCCGAAAACAAAGCTGAATTATAATTATTGCCGCAATGGAAACCAGATTCGGCGGAGAGCTCCTCTTTGGCGAGATGAGAAATTAATGGGTTCATGTCTGTCGGGCAAATGTTTTCGATTTGTTTAAACGATTTTCGAGAGAAACCGAGAGCTCGATAAAAATATTTCTTCGATTGATGGATGTGTCCATTCACACTAGAACTATAAGATATAAAAAATAAACCTAGAGAGATATAAGTTTTTCCTAGCCTTGGCAACAGCTTAACAAATGTTTTCTTTGCTTCTTCTATTTATAGGAAAGGAAACTACATACTACCACAACTTCTTGGGGGCTTTGAAGGTAAGAAACTTGGCCAAAAAAGGCAGCAGCAGCAGCAGCAGCAGCAACAGCAGCAGAAACTTACGAAACAAAACAAACATATTGCAACTTTTACTTTGGATCTGAGGGCTCACAGTCTTTGGGCCCGAGGTCGGTTCGCTTTCAAGTTTCGTTTTTTGACAGCTGCTGTCAAATGCTGAAAGGCAGCTCCCCAGCTCCCATTCCGGCACAAATCTAAAACAAGTCACACACGAAAGAGTCGGAGAGTCGAGAGTCGGAGTTGAATCAGAACCAGGGCCAGGCTGCAAGTCTTTTGGTCTTTTGGGGCCCAAAGCATATCGCCAAAACATCTCTATAGAGCCACATATATGGGCAAAGACAGCAGAGGTTGAGGTAATAGGCACCTAAAAATTATCAAATTTTTAAAAAATATTTCAATTTATTTAAAAATAGAAAGCAAACAGAAATGCTAGAGAAATTGAGTACAAGAGTGCTAAACTTCCCCAAAATTCATAAACTTTCTATGTTATCATTAACCCCTTCCTATAATTTTAACCCCTGCTGTATATGTGCACACCTTTTGGCCCTGCTGTGTGTTCCTTAACCTTCTCTAAGCAAGTTCTTCAAAACAAAAAACCCCAAAGAGAGAGGCAAAGAAAAAAACAATGAAAACATTTTTATAGTTTTCATGCACGAAGTCCACGAAATGAAAAATTCTACAATTTAAACTGACATTTAAATTGATAGTTCAAGAGATGCACACGACAGATACGAAACAGGGAGAGCAGTCCAGGCCTCTCGCAATCCCCCAGATACATTCACATATACACACGTACGTAGGTTCATAAGTATCTGTATCTGTATGCTGGGAATGCATATATGCTTGATGCATAGTTTTTGCGGCCAAAGCTGCTGCTGCTGCTGCTGCTGCTGCTGACGATGTCGAGCTGAGGAGCAACTGATGCTGATAACAAAAGCAGAGAAACATGAAAAACAATTGCCAAGTGAAGAATTCTGGAAAATATTATTATTTTGATTAACCGCATACGAAATGTTGGGAGCTGTGGTTGTGGGCCTGCAGATGATGGGAAAGTTTTAGAATGTGTTAGGGCAGGGTCACGACAACGATTGTAAATCTTAAACATAAAACCGCAATGAATAGGGTTTGGAGTTCAGTTAGAAAATCAACAACACCGGTAGGGGTAGAAAAACCACAAAAAAACATTTTAGTTATACAATAATTACAACAGCATAGTAACAATAATATTTTTACAACAACATTGTTGAACATAATTAATAAAATTAGATGCTTACATTATTTGACTTTGTTATCAATTTATAAATAAAGTCCAAGTAACATGTTTCAACAACTGCATATTTATGAATTTTATCACATTTCTTTAAACACCTCAAAAATATATTAAAATCCTTTAGGATAGAAACACTAAATAAACTACCAAAATAAATATTTCTTTCACCTCTTCTTCAATCAAAAATTACAAAAATATATATAGCACACCAACGGTAAAAACCCACACCAACTTTTCACCAACAATCACCACCAGATCCTCCAATGACACTGTCAAGTGTCATGTGCGTGTACGCTATCACCCAAGTGCCGCAGATGGAGATACAAAGATACACAGATATGCAGACACCCAGCTATGTATACACACACACACTCCGCCAACGGAAAAAGTCAGAAGAGAATTATATATGTATATATATATAATATATGCCTTGCGAGTGGAGCATAGATTGGGCTACGGCGCTAATCTTATAATTAGCATTCCTGGCAGATAACAACAACAAGAACAGAGTCAGTGACAGGCAACTGCCGACTGCCGAGTGCCGGCTGACTGCTGACTGCTGACTTGGACTACAAATAACAAACAAGTTGCAATTACAGCGCCAGCGACGGCACTCGACTGTTAATCGGGTTGCATGATAACTGCACATTAATTAAAAAAAATATAAAGAAAGAGAGCGAAGAAGGGGGAGTGGAAATTACAGATCCGCACAGCTAATACATTTATGAAACGAAACCGAACGAACGAAACCGAAAGAGTGCTAATTGAATTATTGCAACAAAAGAAGAGAGTTCGCTTCGTTTGTTGCCATTTCTGGTTGCACATTTAATTGCTCCTCCACTGAAGAGAGCTGCTCCTCCTTCATTCCCCCAATGAAACCCCTTTTGGGGCATATTGCTTACGGTTCCAGGAAGACCCACAAATGCTCCAGACAAAGACTCAGACTCCGTTCTAACGGTAAGCAGCTATAACAAAACCCAAAATAACCAAAAAAAAAAAGGAGATATTTGGGCAGGGGGAAATAATCACGGAGAGAAAATAATTGTAGGACTTGGATTTTATAAATTACCAGAAGGTTGAAAAATGTTTTAAAAATCTTATAAATAAAATAGACTTCATGTAGAATATTTTCTTAAATGTTTTATAATAGATTGTAATAAGAACTCTGCTTTAGGCTTAAAGATTTTTAATATATCCGATTTTTTCCCAGTGCCAAACACTGAGACAAGTTCAATTTCTTCTCCTTTTTTTCGGGGCAATTCATAAACCGAAAATAAAACGAAAATAAAAACTGTCAAGCTCAGTTTTCAATTGCTTCTGGGCCCTGTTGTAATCCGAGAGCCATGTCCCAGACATTTTTGTGGAGAACCAAGAGACTGAGACCCGGGGAACATTAGGCCATGCTGCGGGCTTAGTCACTTCTGGGTAACGTCCTCCGTCCAGCCATATTAGTTTTCAGGTTCCCGGACCCGTTCGCATTATATTGTGCTCTCTGTTGATATATATCATGTATGTGAGTGACGACGAGCTGCCCCCGGTTCGAGTCGACTCGAGTATCTGCAAGTGCACGCAACTCTGTTGTTGTCCCCGTATCTGTGGCTGAATATTTGTATCTGTATCCGTGGCCCCCGTATCTGCAGGGCCATGCAATGTCTAGGGCCCAAAAAGGCGGTTCAGACATTTCAACAGCATGTCGCTTCATTTAAGTTTTTTGCATCAATGCACTCGTGACAATTTGTCATAAAAAAAGAGACAACAAACAAGACAGAATGTCCAACCGGAAAAGGCCAACTGGTCAGCGGAAGGAGAGAGAGTGAGCTTACTTGTAAGCCATATGTTTGGGAAACTCCCAAGCACAACTCTTCCTAGAAACCTTTCCCAAAACAAACCATAAGCAAGCCCCCTAATGAAACTAGTTATTCCTTGAGGAATTTATAACCCTAATTAGTTGCAATCATGTGTTGACGCCACCTGAAACAGATATCACCGCCGATTAAAGCAAGCTAATAAAAAGACTAATTGCATGAATATAAAAGCCATTTTTGGGTTAATCATCTGGACCATATTGGGGGGTCAACAGCATCATCAGCCCCCCCCTGTGGCGTACAAATCACCTGCGGAGGCGGGGCATCTAAATGTCAGTTTTGTGATCACTTAAACGCTAACTTATGCACACTTATATAATTCATTTCGGAATATTTAAAGTCACACAAAAGCGAGGCGCACTCAAAACATATATTAAATATCAAGATTTTACGATGCATAATAATGCGAAGGGGGAGTGAAGGTGGATTTTTATTACCAATAATTTTTAAATTTGTTGCCTTGCTGCCGCTGCCGCTGCTGCTTCTGCTTCTGCTTTATTTTTATTTATAATTTTTTTCTTTTTGTATTTTTGCTTCTGCTTGGTTGGACGGGTGCAAGCAACTTGTTATAAATATAAACACAGATACTTATGAACGCATATAGACGTGCATACTCATATCCATCGGTATATATAGCCGAGAGCATGTGTGCAAGTGAATTGATTGTAAAGCTGCCCGAGCGACGCGATTATTTACGGTTTATTTTCAACACTTCAAAAATAAACGCACACACCGAGTCGGGGGAAAAGAGGGGGGGCCTTGTGGTGCTGGGGAAAAAGGGGGAAAAGCGCAACCTGAACTTCTCCGCCTCCTTTTTTTTCCTTTCTCTCGCTCTCTTTGTCCCTCATTTGAAACAAAAATATTGCATACTAATTTTAATACGTAACACGCGGACGACTTTGAAGCCAGCCAAAAATATCAAAACGTGTGCACAGAAAAAAAAACAACATTTTAGAAAAATTAGCTTTAAAATCAGAACAAAAAAATTCTCAGCAACCGTCTTTTGATTTCAGGAATATTAGAACCAGTAAATGCAGCTAATCAGAATATATACAAATTAATCTTATAAATTTGTATTATATTTATGGTGGTTTGCCTTTTTTTTTAGGGAGAATTTTCTTAAAACATAAATATAGAAAACCATTTTTATGAGTGTAAAGACATATGGAAATCGGAATGAAAATATAAGTGAATAAAATTAATCTGAAGTTTTATCATAAGAATTATAATTACACACAACTTGTTCTCTGTGTAAAAACCAGAGTGCGGAGCTGCAGGAGAATAGGGCTAAAAGTGTCAGGCAAGTTGTGGGGCGTTTTTTTTTTTCATAAATTTTTTGGCAGGTGGAATGAACGACAAGTGCCTGCTCACAACGAAGCGGGAAGCTGCAGAACAAGATGCAGTGACTGCATTCATATTTCAATATTTTCGGTTGGCCACTTTTAAAAATAGCCAGCGCGCACCCAAGAACAGAGTGTGGAAAGACTGAGGGAGAGAGTCCAAATGACTGAAAAACAAATAAGCATGAAAATGTATAGAAAGCGAGGAAAGGTGCACTGCAAGGGAGGAGAGAAAAAAAAAAAAATAAACACTAAAAATTAATTTCCACATAATTTTTATGAGGCAATTACTCATCGACACTCTCTCGCACTCTCTCCCCATAGCTGCTCTCGTTTCGTTTGCCTTAGAATTTATTTATAAATTGCGATACAAAATAAAAGAAACATTAGAAAATGTTGAAGCAAAACGAATCAATGGAACATGGCGTATGCGTAATTTTAATAATAGCTCATTGATAGAGGGTAGGCATGGCTGCCCCTCCTTTGGCTCCCCGACAAACCCCTTCTTGAAAGAGGTCGAGTGACCTAAACTGCCCAAATAATTTTCAGACAGTGCAGGACATATTTTTAGGGTAGAGAATTAATACTAAGACCATTATCTTAATAGAAATTAATATTTTTAAAAGCTGCAATCAGTTTTTCTGCATTTTCCCTATCTTATCTTAAAGAATATATTGTTCCTGGGCTTCACCTCGATTTATTTATGTGTTTACCTTAACTGATAATATATTTTTATATTCCCAAAACGCACTGTAGGCGCCATACCTCCCATATGTACATATATCCCATATGCATATTATTCCCATCATTACGCGACAGCCACGCCCACCCAGCTAAAAGTCCGAGGTGAAATATGCTTTAAACTGCATATTATTATAATAATTCTTTCTGTCATTCCTCATGTTTTTTTCCTCTTTCTTGTTTTGCGTTAGAATTTCCCGTTTGGTGGTGTAATTATTTGGAAATGCTTTTTAAGCGATAATTGCCGGTGGCACCATACCCATACCCATTCTTTCGGGGGGTTTTCTTAGGTATACTTTTTCTGTTAGCTGGGTTTGTCAAATTATACAACATTTATCATCAATTATCGCAGAGTTGCCTGGTGTCGCAGTGGGAGAATGATTATTCCAGGTTTCGAGGCACACGCAACATTCATTCAAGCATTCATGTGTCATGAAATTGAATAAGCAAATGACGTGCTGACTGCCAGTTGAAACTGAAATTTCCAACATGACGACGATTCCAAGTCCGATGCCCTTTCCCCTTTCCCCTTTACCCTCTCTCTCGGTCCTTGGCCCGCTCTCCCGGCCTTTTTGCCGACCACAAAACGCAGTTTAAATGGAAACCATGCCATCTACCTCTAGTCCATATGACGACATTTCATGCCAAAATGCAGACAATTGTCAATTGTAACAACTACACCCCTTTTTCCACATGTTCAGTTGAGTTCTCTCGGTTATAGTTTTTTCTCTCCTGTTTTTCTATATGTACAGAGAGGAAAAAAGGGTCATCGTTAAAAAAAATTTATTTTTTGAGTTTTAATATTTTTTAGAATTATTTAACTAATGAGAATGCAATTAGAATTAAACGAAGAAGCAGAAAAATATTTATTAAATCAATTTGATATATTTTTCTGGTAAATAGTGGGGGTTGTTCTAGAATTAGTCATTTAAAAATTGGTATCAATACATTTTTGGGATAAAAATAAATAAAAAAAAAATTTTTTAAAAATAATAAATAAAAAATATAAAGCTGGGGTAATATTATAAAAAATATTTCTCATATGTCTTTTTACAAAATACAATTATTTAAAAAGAGTTCTTCCAGAGTTTGGCTTAAAATAAAATTTATCATAATATTTATGGAGTATCTTTTGGGTTTAAATAAATTTTAAATGCAAAGTTGTTTGTTGGCTATAAAAAACAAGCCCAATTAAAACTTTATAAATACTAAACAAATTGTTTTCTTTTATAAATGTTCCTAATTTTCTTAAATTAAATCAACAATTACACCCTCTTATTTACGGTTCAGTGTACTGATATTTGTTTGGGCCAGGGGACCCAGACCACATGCTAAACGAATGTTGACAAACAATTATTATTTTATTATTATTTGTTTGCCTGTTGTCTCTCCGAAAGTGCCCTCGCACCACCTCTCCCTATCGCTATCGCCCTGTTCCTATCGCTCCTCTGGCTGCTCTGGTTCCGAACGTCTATCTATCAGTCTGACAGTTAGTTTGCATGACTTTCACAGATACACACACAGACAGATACAGATACTCTCTTGGTATCACATGTGTGTTTGAGTGTTGTCGTCATACCGTCTGCCGGGTCTCCACGCCACCGCCTCTCGTTTGTTTACTCGGTCTAACTGCTATTTGTAATACAATTCATGTTTTGTTGTTGATTATTTTATTATTACTCTTTTTTTTTGAGAGAGACTGTTTGAGCTCAAATCTTCACATGCAACACATTTCGCAAACAAAAAACTCTTTGCTCTTCCCCGCCCCTGTCTCTAAAATTAACTAAAACAAACACTGAAAGTGGTGGCAGGGGGAATAAACAAACTTTGACAGTTGAAAATCAAGCGCTAAAATATTTGCCACAATTTTTTTCGTAGCTCGTAATTGTGGCGAAATATTTAATGAAGTTCTCTCGGCTGTCGGACTGATTGCTTTGGATTAAATAGCTGTCAGTTGGTGGAATGACAAGTGGAAAGGGAGTTTTTCGTGTAGAAAAAAATATATTTCTTTTCAAGGGAAAATCACATAAGAAGTTAAGTCTTTGAGGGAATATATAATTTATGGGGAATTTGTTTTCATTTGAACTAGGAAAATGGTATGGAAAGTTAAGCCTTTGAGGGATTTGTAAATTTCATAAGAATATTTATCAAATCACAAGAAAAGATTATATAGATTTTAGCAAGAAAATATAGGAAAAAGATGGTTGAGTCTTAAATATTAAATAACCATTTAAAGCTTAAATTTAAAAAGAGTTTTTAATTTATAGAAAATTAGTAAAAGCCTTCTACTACTTACAGAAAAATAATGAATATTTTCTCATACAAATTTGTAATATTAAATTACAGAAATAATAATTAAATAATATTAATAAATTAATTAATCATAAATAATTAGTACAAAATAGAATATTTC
>JAEIIJ010000324.1:0-31692 GCA_018904815.1 Drosophila ogumai
AAGTTCGCCTCGGCCTTCTTGTCGGTAATGGGCCAGAAGAAGCGGCGCTTGAACTCGGCGGGGTCCAGCAGGCGGAAGAGGTAGTGCATCACGTGGAAGAATGCCAACTGGTTGGGCTTAAGGAACATGTCCCACGCGAGCAGTTTGCTCAGCTCGTCGGTAACCGGGTGGACCAGGGCCAAGCCCTGGAGCTTCTTGAACAGCAACTCGCTGCGCTCCTTCTCCTCCGCCTTCCAGGTGGCTGCGCGATCCATGTTATACTTTGATAGATCTAAATGGAAATTAGTTGAAAACTATAGATATTTTGCATTTTCTTATATTTTAACTTCGCAAAATGGCGGTTTAGTTTGAAGTTTTCCTCTTCTTAATTCGAGGTAGTGTGGCCAGATGAGGAAATCCTGTCAAATTTTGAAGTGTTCTCACTGTTAATTATAATAATAAAACAAATTAATTTAAAATAGAATAGCTTTTATTAGTTAAAATTTTAAAGAATTTTTTATTATTAAAACTATGTTTATTTGGGTTAAAATAACTATAAAATAAAACAATATCTTTAAAAGACAATATTATAAAAAGCTAAATCTAGCTAAAAAGCTAAGAGCTGGGATTGCCCTCTCTAGTGAACATCTCAATAATTTTGTTCTCGTGTGATCTGGTCACACTAATTATTTTTCTTGGACGATTCTGTTGCTGCTGGAATCTGTGGACGAATTTATTTATACTCTTAAGGAATTGGTAATTAATTACTCATGCCTCAACGGAAGTGGATACATTGACAATCCCAAATCGAACAAGATAGTGAAAAAACTAGGTGTCTTAACTACGTTTCCACCGCCGCAAACCTTTGGCATCCGGGTCCAACGTAGCACTTTCTTTATTGAGAAAAATCAATATGTTCGTCGGGTATAGAAATCGAGTCTGCGACCGCATATACTATATAGATTACAGATATCGCGACATCGGGAAGGGGTGGACAAGTGGACGTCCGCCCCAAAAGCGATAATCAAATCGGAGTGAATATACACAGATGTTTTTATGAAAAAGCCGCGATTCGTTCCAGGAACGGGGGAGCGAATGTGCAGATTGCGGCCGTGGTTTTTACGTGACCGTGAATCATAAATACATATACATACATAAAATTGAACCGAGAAAGTGCGCGGATATATACATATATATTATATGGCTATGGCTTCTTTGCATTCGCAGATACCAGGCAGCCAAGATGGGTTCCCTGTTCCGGAGCGAGGAGATGGCACTGTGCCAGCTCTTCCTGCAAAGCGAGGCGGCCTATGCCTGCGTCTCGGAGTTGGGCGAGCTGGGATTGGTCCAGTTTCGCGATGTGAGTATTAAGCATTGCATAAAATAACAATTTTTATGGATGCTCCACAAAAAATAACTAATTAGTGTCTCCCAACATTTCCTGGTTTATTAAATGCCAAACTTTATAGTTTGTGTGTGGAACTTTAAATATAATATATATACTTAATTTTTTTCCTTTAATAATAACGATTTTTTTTTTAATTTTCCAGCTCAATCCGGATGTGAACGCCTTCCAGCGAAAGTTCGTTAATGAAGTCCGACGCTGCGATGAGATGGAGCGCAAGCTGCGCTACCTGGAGAAGGAGATCAAGAAGGATGGCATACCCATGCTTGACACTGGCGAGAGTCCCGAGGCTCCTCAGCCCCGAGAGATGATTGACTTAGAGGTGAGTGGGCTTTGAAAACACAAAATATATACAGTTTTGTAAGAGACACCCATATGAAACTGATATATTGGTCTCTCTAAACCGCTAACTTAACTTGTTTGGCTTCTGTGCCCTTCATTCCCTCCAGGCCACCTTTGAGAAGCTGGAGAACGAGCTGAGGGAGGTGAATCAGAATGCTGAGGCTTTGAAGCGCAATTTCCTGGAGCTGACCGAGCTGAAGCATATTCTCCGCAAGACCCAGGTCTTTTTCGATGAGGTAAGTGGTCGCAGCTAAGTGGGCATTGGCAGCTAATTTATGACGGAGGTTCTTGCACTAATATAACCGATCGGCGAAACCGATTTCGAATTAACATATGTGGCAGCCGGAGAGGCTTCGGCCACGCCAACCAATTAACCAACTATTCTTAGCAAATAACATAAGACACAAGTGTGGCAGTCACGGCTTCAATCCCTCCCAGAACCACACACACACTCTCAAAATAGTTTAATACCCGTCCAAGTCCACTCTCTGCACGAAACTCTTCCTGCTCCTTTTCCGTTTCCCCGAAGGCGAACCACAAACACAATGTGCTTTTTTATCCCCTCTCCGTTTGAGTTTGTACAAATATTCCCTAGTTGTGCGTTTGATATCAGTTGTTGATGGTTATTGTTTCTGTTCAATTATTCTATTATGGTGTGTTTTAGGAAATAATTAGTATAGGGAGGATTTTACATATTAATTTATTGTCCAGAATAATTTAAAAACTAATTTAGACTCTGGCAAGGCTATTGCAAGCATTTTGGGCCAAAACAAGGGGTTTTTCAACTAAAATCAGATCGAAAAAAATGTTTTGCATCTAACAAAAGTTTAAAGATTTTGTTTATTTAATGTATTTGAATATTTTATATTGCTTTAAATTTGAGCACAAAACAAAATAAAATATAAAAATTATAATAATATATAAAAAAAAAAACTTTTTAAAGTAAGTAAGTAGCAATTTTAAAATATTTGGCCTAAAAATATTCATTTTGCAGGAGCCAGAACTTAACTTAAAAACTAAAAAAACATTTTTTTTTTTCATCGTACGTTTATTTTAATATTTATGAGGTCCTCTTTTTCCGTATATTTCCTTTCTTTTTCCCCCAACACAAACGTTTATAAATATACCTAGATGTATGTGTGTATATGTGCCAGAATTATTATTTATTAATTTATTTCCTGATATATTTGGTTATTTTATTATGCGTTTTCTTTACATTTTTGTTTTTCAATCAATCAATCAATCGAATCAATCAACCCAAACCCGACCCCTGACGTTACAACAACAAAAAAACACACACTGCAAAATGCACCACACGAAAACACACAACAATCTACCAACAATCTGCCTCTGCCTCTGCCACCTGCCACCTGCACCTTTCTTTGGTTTGGTGTGTGTATGTGTGTGGACCAAGTCGGTGCCCACGGTATACAAGTCGAGTGGCACAACGTACTCATCCAGCAAATATCGGCGATATCCGCAGATGGCCGACAACCAGAACGAGGACGAGCAGGCGCAGCTGCTGGGCGAGGAGGGTGTCCGAGCCAGCCAGCCGGGACAGAATTTGAAGCTTGGGTAAATATTCAAAAAGGACGCTGAGATATGACCACCGGACTTGGGGGAAAACTAAATCTAAACTCAGGCCAAGACCAAGACGCGCTCTCGCTCTCCGCCCTCCTGCTCCTCCACTTTCACTCTTTTGCTGTTGTCGTCGCTGTTGTTGTGTTCCATGTCCTCCCCTCCCTCTCTCTCTCTGTCGATGATAGGCTATCGAAATTGATGTCAAACATAAAGCACACATAACTCCTGGTGTCGGTGTTTCCATATGCTATATTCTCTATCCTCTGCCCCCAAATCCCCACTCCCTTTCCCTAAAACAATCTTAATACGGAGGCGGTTTTACTAATAGCCAGTACTAACCCCTTGCCCGAGTCGAGCCGTATGAATGAACTTTTGCCCAAAATACCATTACCAATTTCTAGCAAGAAGGCGGCGTTAACCAAACTACCGAGTCGATGACCCGCGCCTTGATTACCGACGAGGCGCGCACTGCCGGTGCTTCCATGGGTCCCGTTCAGCTCGGGTATGTATCCAGCGTCCAGCTTCGAGCAGTTAGAAACCAAGATTGGGCCAGGCATAGCCTTAGACCTTTTTCTACTATGCACTAAGAACTCGGTTTTTTGGGTGGACAAATATTTGTATTTTTTGTAAATTATTTCTTTTCAAAAAGATTTCTTTGTAAATAATTATTTTTTCTTCAGGAAATATGGTGAAGTAGCTGAAGTTTAGAAAGTATTTAATGAGAACTCAATGTAATATATTTGAGGATATTTTTAAAATATAAAAACGTAATATTAACAAATTCTGAATTTGTCATAAAAGGTATTTTATAGAAAAATATTCAATTTTTAAATATAAAATACAAATATATTATATACAGACCTGAGTTTTATCCTAAACCTTATCTCTCAATGTCTGTAAAAAGTGAAGATCAACTTAGACTGAAAGAAAAAATTAACAATTTATCGATACTGTATTTTTATCTAAAATGAAAACCATTTTCAAAGTCCAAAAAGTAACAGGTTAAGTTAATAATTTATGATCTAGAGTCGTATAATAATAATAAGATAGTAAGAAATAGTGTCCACCCAAGGGGAGCTCTTGATGCATATATTTTTTACCTGTTTCTTAGCTCTTAACCAAACGAAATGCCACACAAAATTATTGCTTTACTTGCCGCCAAACTAATCAAATGCTGCGCGCCGCGCCAAGACTAACTAAAAACCATGCCAACAACCACATGTTCCATCTAGACCAGCTTGAAGTCTCTTTTGGAGTTTCTCAAGCAATAATTTTCTGTGCCAAAACAAAAACAAAACTAAAATTAAACTTCGTTCTCTTCTTATGATCCTCTCTCTTCCCCCAAAAAAACAAAACAAAAAAAATGTGAAAAATTCTGTTAAATGTGTGTATTTAGTTACATGGAGAAATCGAACGAGCGTGAGGATTATCTGCCATGGTTGGTACCCTCTGACCCCACCAGACTATAGGCCAATCAATCAGTCGTATAGCAGCGCTCATCAATCGTATCCGTATCCGTATCCTCCGTAACTGTTTCCGTATCCGTTTATCGATCGATCTATCAGCTGTATATATAGAGACATCTGCCATTAGCTTCGCTCGCCTTGCCTTGCGTCACGTCACCCTGCACCGCCCCCCGCATCTCGTCCAGAACTCAGTTGTCCACCTAACCACTCCCACTTATCCTAGGGATCCTCTCTCATTCAACCCGTTTCCCAGTTTTCCCCGCTCTTGCCTCGCGCGTCCATTGGTAACTTGTGCTTGAGAGTTTAGTTTTCCTTGTTTGTTTCGTAAATAACAACCGGAATGACTCTGTTTTTTGGTACTTTTTCCCCTAAAGGAGCAGTTTGACTAATCGTTCTCCTCCCCTAGCTTCGTGGCTGGCGTCATTCTGCGGGAGCGCCTGCCGGCCTTTGAGCGGATGCTTTGGCGCGCCTGTCGTGGCAATGTGTTTCTGCGCCAGGCCATGATCGAGACACCGCTAGAGGATCCTACCAATGTAAGCAATTTTCCTTTTCATTCAAGACCTTTTTTAAATTGAAATCAATTTCCCAGGGCGACCAGGTGCACAAGTCGGTGTTCATCATCTTCTTCCAGGGCGACCAGCTGAAGACGCGCGTCAAGAAGATCTGCGAGGGCTTCCGCGCCACGCTTTATCCCTGTCCCGAGGCCCCAGCCGATCGCCGGGAAATGGCCATGGGTGTGATGACGCGCATCGAGGACCTGAACACGGTGCTGGGCCAGACTCAGGATCATCGCCATCGCGTGCTTGTGGCCGCCGCCAAGAACCTGAAGAACTGGTTCGTCAAGGTGCGCAAGATCAAGGCCATCTATCACACCTTGAATCTCTTCAACTTGGATGTGACGCAAAAGTGTCTGATTGCCGAATGTTGGGTGCCATTGCTGGACATTGAGACCATTCAGCTGGCCCTGCGGCGGGGCACCGAGAGATCGGGATCGTCGGTGCCGCCGATTCTCAATCGAATGCAAACGTTCGAGAATCCGCCGACCTACAATCGAACCAACAAGTTCACCAAGGCCTTCCAGGCTCTGATCGATGCGTATGGCGTGGCCAGCTATCGGGAGATGAACCCGGCTCCCTACACCATCATCACCTTCCCCTTCCTGTTCGCCGTGATGTTTGGTGACCTGGGACACGGCGCCATAATGGCGCTCTTCGGCCTGTGGATGATCCGGAAGGAGAAGGGTCTGGCTGCCCAGAAAACGGACAATGAGATTTGGAACATCTTCTTTGGCGGACGCTACATCATTTTCCTCATGGGCGTCTTCTCGATGTACACGGGTCTCATCTACAATGATATCTTCTCCAAGTCGCTGAACATTTTCGGTTCCCACTGGCACATGTCGTACAACAAGTCGACGGTGATGGAGAACAAGTTCCTCCAGTTGAATCCCAGAGGTGACTACGAAGGCGCTCCCTATCCCTTCGGCATGGATCCCATTTGGCAGGTGGCCAACGCCAACAAGATCATCTTCCACAATGCCTACAAGATGAAGATCTCCATCATATTGGGTGTCATACACATGATCTTTGGCGTGATTATGAGCTGGCACAATCACACCTACTTCCGGAACAGGATTTCCATGATCTATGAGTTCATACCGCAGTTGGTCTTCCTGCTGCTCCTCTTCTTCTACATGGTACTGCTGATGTTCATCAAGTGGGTCAAGTTTGCGGCCACCAATGAGAGTGAGTAGTCCTTGAAAGTGGGAGTATATATAAGAGGATATACTTATCTTGTTTTCTTTCTTTACAGAACCCTACTCCGAGGCCTGTGCCCCCTCCATTCTGATTACCTTCATCGACATGGTGCTGTTCAATACCCCCAAGCCGGTGCCGGTCGGGTGTGAGGTGTACATGTTCTGGGGCCAGCACTTTATTCAGATTTTGTTCGTTTTGGTGGCTGTTGGCTGTATTCCAGTGATGCTGCTGGCCAAGCCGTTGCTCATTATGCAGGCCCGCAAGCAGGCGAATGTAAGTAGTTACAGCTCTTCCACAGTTCACTGTAGTTCATCACAATCCTCGCAAAACCTCACAACAAATCAACATCAACGTACATCCCTCTGCTCTCCACATTATTCTTATTATTACTAACCGCTTCTCGTTTCATTTATGCTCCCCGATTAACAACAAAATTAACAAAATCCCAAAACCAAAATCCACACCAACAAACTAAATAAAAAAACACTCCAATCCACAAATCCAAAGGAAGAGGTTAGTCGTGTCGTATGTTGTCCATGTCACAGGCGAGCTTCCCTTAACTTCTAACCCTTAGAATTTGAATTTGAAGTTTAAGGAAGCTTGACTGTGGTTCGAGAGAAAGAGTTTCCCCTAGAGAAAACACTACTTAACAACGCTAAACAATGACTTATTTTTCAGGTTCAGCCCATTGCCGGCGCCACGTCCGATGCGGAGACTGGCGGCGTGTCCAACGGCGGCTCTCATGGCGGTGGCGGTGGCCACGAGGAGGAGGAAGAGCTTTCGGAGATCTTCATTCACCAGAGCATCCACACCATCGAGTATGTGCTGGGGTCGGTCTCCCACACTGCATCGTATCTACGATTGTGGGCGCTCTCGCTGGCGCATGCCCGTAAGTACTAAGGATTTCCTTGATTCTCGAACCTTTACTTATTAAAAGATAATTCTTGTCAAAACAGAACTGGCTGAGGTGTTGTGGACAATGGTCTTGTCCATTGGCCTGAAGCAAGAGGGCTGGGTGGGCGGCATCGTCTTGACCTGCGTGTTTGCCTTTTGGGCCATTCTAACCGTTGGCATTTTGGTGCTCATGGAGGGCTTGTCGGCCTTCTTGCACACGCTGCGTTTGCACTGGTGAGTTCTGTAGATTGCCCAGCTTAAGAGACTCTCTGATTCCCTCTTCTGTTTCCTTCAGGGTGGAGTTCCAGAGCAAGTTCTACAAGGGCCAGGGCTATGCCTTCCAACCCTTCTCGTTCGATGCCATCATTGAGAACGGAGCTGCCGCCGCCGATGCGGAGTAAGCGACACTAGGAGTGCAAAGCCCAAAATTGGGAGCAAAACAACCAAAGCATCTTCAGAGTCTCATTATGCACATGAAATTAACAACTTATCCAAATAAGCAGATTATTAACCAAGTTACAGTAACGCTTTCGCCGTGAATTTATCTATCTCATTTTAGCCCCCAGCAAGCGTTAAGCCTTGCCAATAATAAATAACTAATGTTCTTCGTAGACGTGTTTGCCGTGTTTATTAAATGTACTCTATATAAACTTATAAATAAATAGCTAAAGCTAACCCCACTGGGGGTTGGCACCAAAAACAAAGATTTTTGATATTTTTTGGGAATGTTTTCAAGTTGTTTTAGTTATAATTTAGTGTTCTTTATTTAAAAGTTTTGTGTTTTACCCACTCATAAGATCATTTAAAGCTTGAACGAATTTCTGCATATTCTCGGGCTGCGTTTCGTAGGGTCTCAGGGCTTGAAAGTCCAACGTGGCCAGCTTGGCGTCCACATCCGTGACCCCGCAGTAGTAAATATAGTTCTCGGCGGCCAGTTGCCGGGCCAGCTCCAGTTGATGATTGTCCATAAGCTTGTCGTTGATCACAATCAGTCCGTATTTCTGGTTGTTTAGTATGTCCATGCAAGTGCCAGCCCCGGCATGGCCTATAATGAGGTCAGCAGCCCTTATATCCTCCAGATTCGGCCGGAATTTATATTGTTCCACCTGGATTCCATACTTTTTGCTTATCAGTTGAGTTTCTTCGGCCGACAGAGGCTCCGAATTGCCATGTTGCACGATGAGTTTACGGCATTTTCTTGCCTGCAGAGCTCTGAGGGCGGGTTCCGACTTAATGACTCCTATAAGGTCATCGAATTTGGTGGTGCCCACGGTAATATAAACCGTATTTAACTGCATTATTTGTTGCAAATTTATATCTAAACAAAATGGCAATCAGCTGTTTAAAAGTTCTTCTTTCATTTAATTTAGTATGACCATGTTAGCTTTAGATTTGAAATCCGCCCGGACTACTAACAACGAATAATATTAAGCTTGCAAAATTATTAACAAAATAATAATAAAAATAAAATTAATAAATTTAAAATGCTAAAGCTGTCGAAGTTCTTGGAAAACGAAATCAATGATCGATATGTTTGTGTACATCAACTTGAGCTGTATTTTTATATATTTATTTAGCAAACCGTTAGGCTTAAAATACATATTTATTTATTTAATAATTAAAAAATATACTTAAACTCATAAAAAATAATTAACAAAAACAATGAAAAGCATGAACAAAAGGACTTGCTTACCCTCTCCCACTCACTCGCTTATGATCTCTGCTCGCTCACTCATTATGCTGCCGACGAAAGCTTTCACTTCGCTTTCTGTGTTCTGTTTATTCCGTTCTGAACCGTTACGCGTAACGGTCGCGCCGCTCCCGTAGTAAAAATTTAAATAGTTCGGGATAAGAACTGTCCTCCGTTTAGTGATTAGTTAGTGCCAGTGATTTGTTTACGTTTTATTCAATTAGTGCAACGAACTTCGCCGGGTTGGGCTTAACTGTGAAGGTGCAAAAGAGTAATAGTTGTCGACTAACGGTAAATTAAATTATTCCCACGTTTCTGCGGTGTGTCCGGGTCTGTGTTAGTGTGTGAGCATCTGCGAGTGTGTTGGTGCCGGCTGCTGTTTGCACGTCGGAAGGTAATTGACTAATCAACACTTCATTTAATTCAGTTTTTATTTCTGCACCCTCGCCGTTTATTTTTTGTTTATTTTGCAAACGCTTCTCAAGTTTGCCCGTGGCGGGCGGCATCTGGCAACGATTAATGGGGAAAAGAAAAGACAACAAATAGACAGAGTTTTCCAGCGCTCAAGGCACTGGAAGAGACTGGACTTATTGGCCATTCACGCAGGACCATAAACACTTTTGCCGGCCCCGAAAACTTTCCTCCCCTAAAGATCACCAATTTATGGCCGATCGCTCGCCAAATTGACTATCCAAATTTGTAGAAATCATATTGGATGCTGCGGCTGCCGCTGCCCCAAAATCCAATTAGAGCACCCGTGCAAATTATCCACCGGACTAGCGATCGCGATCGGTTCTTCCAACCCCACACACCCACACACAGCCACACAGCCATCCCATCCCATCACTCAGCGGTCAATAAATTGTCTCTCTCTTGGATTTTTTGGACGGGAGAGAGACAGGGAAAAATAGAGCGATTAAAAATTAATGTCTTAATCGTGGGTGTGTGAAAAGAGGCAATATTTACATGTCTTCTGCTCTTCTTCGTTCTTCGTTCTCCGTTCTGCGTGTCTCCAGCGTCCCCCCTAACTCACCCCCTTGGGAATCTGTCCAATGATTTGTCAATGTTTGCTTTTCCGTTCCCCGCAGTTATCCATGTCCTTGTGTTAATTAATCGCACTGCACTGTGAGAAACTGCATGAGCGACATCGAACAAATTAAAATAAACGAGCAAGAACTATTTAAAAAGAAGATTCCAAGTTATTCGGTTGTTTTTGGATTTTTTATTATTATGATTTTAATTATTTGTAATAATAGTATTTATTAAGGTGGAAGTAGTTGAAGTCTTTGCTAGATTGCAAATATATTTTCTATACTTTTATTCAGTTTTTATATCATAGACCGTAAAAAATATTTCAACTACAAGTCTAATTGTTTTAATGTCCTTGGTTATCAGTTTCTTTACCATTATTCTAAGAATTAAATTTAAAATCAAAGAATACCCAAACAACCAGTAAACTTGGTGATTTTGCCAGTGCTTAAACTCTATCCATCGCCATATGCTTGACACATAGCCGGAGGCTTTACGCGCAGTTTATCAATGAAATATTGCTATAAATTGGATCCCCAACGGGGGACCCAGGGACTCCCACCCGCAAGGGGATGGAGTCAAGCATCAGTGGGTGACATCGTATCATTTCCAGCAGCGAAGGTCACAGTGTCAACGGGGTCTGACTTCTGTACGTAGTTTGGCGGTGGCGTTTAATTGCAGTAATTTGCGAAAAAAAAAACAAAAAATATATATATATAACCCGAAGGAGAAGAGTAACGCAGCTCAGCAGCAGAGGCTGATCAAATTAATGTCATAACTCAATTAGCCCGGCGGACGAATTTGCATGAATATGAGTTGATTTACGACCATGTTGTTGCCCCGCTCAATTTGTGCTTAAACTTTTGCCAATTGATAATAGCAGCGTGCTGGGAGTTCTGTTCTGTCTGTATCTTCAGAGGCCCGACCCGGTCTTCTAGTTAAGCTCACAATCTCTGCGAGAGAAGAGGAATAATACATGTTCATATAAAGATTATAAAAGCAGACTGAAGAAAAGAAGGTTCACCGGGGGCGTTGACATTTTGATAAGCTTAAAATTCAAAAATTGCAATGGTTCCAATAGTAGAACTTTGTTCTAATATATTCCAAGAATAATTCTACATAATTAATTATTTTTATGGTCTGTCTTGCCAGTTGTAGGTTCAAAATGATACTAGGCAATTCTTAGAAACAACAGGTGAACCCCCATGCTTGCTCCGTAATTTGGAATAACCAACGCACTTCGTATCTGATCTCTTGGCTAACTTCAAGCTCAACTTCTCTGCTGAATGGGAAATAACAAAAATTTAAATATATATTTAATTTGCGCGACTGACGTTGCGGGAAACACCCCTCATCTCACCAGATGCATGTCTAGAGAGATCTCCATACAAAAACCAGCCGGGTGACATAAGTGTGTGCTCCTCTAGCCGAAGCCAGTTATCAACTGGGACAGTAACTTTAGCTGTTTTTTTTTTATGGCCATTGTTCTATGTGGTATATATGTATACTCTATTGTTAGGAAGCAAAGTAGTTTGTTTTGGTTTTAATTTTCAAAGAGCCCTTAAAAAACTATAAATAATCTTATATGACTCTTATTACATGAACAATATATATATTTTGCTATTAAAAACCATACAGCGAGTCTTTCCCTCTGAGAATGAGCTAATGAATCAGTTACATTCTCGATGAACTAAGCGATTTGCCCCTTGAAAAACAAAACTCTCTTGGCAGGGAGTCCTTCCTGTGTGGCTTCCCCTTAGCTGGTCGACCGCAAAAGGACACGGCGGCTCAGGGACAATTTACGCAATTAAATCGAAGCCCCCGCAGATGATGATGACACAAGACAGCCAAAGGGGTTGGCCTCGGGGCCAGAGAAACCACTTAAGTGGATCTGAGATTGCAAAACGAGCAACCTGCAGTTGGATATCACATTACGGAGCTTCCAGGGCGGAAGTGGATGTGGATAGAGAGCTGGAAATGGAAGTGGATGTGGTGGTGTGCTTAAGGACTTAACTAACCGACATGTTCTTCCTGCTTACAGGATCGGGGATAGGTTACAATTCAAAAAGATAACTGTCTTCGGTTAAGGACACCATTTAAGATTATTAAAACCTTTGCAAGTTATTTTATTTTCAGTCAGAAGTTACGCAGTGAAGAGGTCGTTCTGTAGATCAAATAAATATTCAGTTACAAATTTAAATTATTTCCGGACTTCTTTAAGGACAAAAAAATAACAGCTTTCTTGTTTTTAAATAATCTATTTAAATAAATATCTTTAATTAAGTTTAATAATTGTTCTTACCGTTCAGCCTACGCCATGGTGGTCAAGGAAATACCACTCCACGAGAATCTGAGCATGGAGAATCGCTCTACCAATGCGGCCACGCCCACTACTACCACCACCTTCTCTAGGCCGGGTCGTCGCTTTCACCTCTCCCTGACCACTGCCATCCTGCTGGCCTCCTTCTTTATCTGCACCCTGCTGGCCGTAGGCTTTATCGTCTACAACTTTGCCACTTGTGCCCAGCTGGAGCCAGCGCCGGGCGAGGATATCGTCTGCACCAGTGTCCATCTGAGGAACAAGCTAAAGTCGGGTCAGGAAGACGGAAGGCCCAAGTACGACCGGGATGTCCGACTGCCGCGCTCCATCCGCCCGCTGAAGTACAACATTACCCTGGAGCCGCTGCTGAGCGGCAACTTCAGTTTCAGCGGCAGCGTCCAGATCCGGATCAAAGTGTTGGAGGATTGCTACAACATCACCATGCATGCCGAGGAGTTGAACATTTCGCGCCACGACGCCTCTGTTCGTCGGGTGTTGGCCAATGGGGAGCTGGATGGGGACAGCCTAAGGATCCACAAGCAGTACCTGGTGGGGGCGAAGCAGTTCTTCGTCATTGAGCTGTACGACAAGCTGCTGAAGGGCGTCGAGTATGTGGTGTACCTGCGCTTCGGCGGCATCATTGAGGACTATCTGCAGGGATTCTATCGCAGCTCCTACGAGGTGCAGAACGAAACCAGGTGGGTACTAGTTTGGCGATTTGGTGTGGTCAACGCGTAAAGTCTATTGGACTTCTTGCAGATGGGTGGCCTCAACACAGTTCCAGGCCACGGATGCCCGAAGGGCTTTTCCGTGCTTCGATGAGCCCGCTTTGAAGGCCAACTTTACCCTACACATTGCCCGGCCACGGAACATGACCACTGTCTCCAATATGCCCATTGTGGCCACCAACGATCAGTGAGTATTTATTACAGTTTGTGTGGAAAAGTAGGAAACATAAAAAGTAAATATAAAAGGCTAAAATCCAAAGTCCAAATTGTAGCCGTTTTTTATGCGGCTTTTCCAAGGGGGTGATTTTTTTATTTAAATCAAACATTAATAATATCGCAGGAATATCGCGGGAATTGCTTTGGACAAAAAAAAAAAAATAATAAATAAAACAAAACCTATACATGGCCGAACACTAAAAACAAAGCGCAAAAAGATTTATAGTCAATGAACGAGACTTTTTAAGTGAAAAAAAAACGCAACTATACATCATTGGGCATTTATTTCACGCGGTTAGTTTATGGATTTAGTTTTTTTGTGTTTTTTTTAGGCGATTTTAAATACATTTTCTCAGCTTTTGAGAGTTTTTCCGTAGAAATAAAAATATACTAAAGATGTTGAAATTAATTTAAACCCAATATTCCTTGCCCGCAGTGCCACCCTGCCCAGCTATGTGTGGGATCACTTTGCCGAATCGCTGCCCATGTCCACTTACCTGGTGGCCTATGCCATATCCGACTTTACGCACATTTCCTCCGGGAATTTCTCAGTGTGGGCCAGAGCTGATGCCATCAAGTCGGCGGAGTATGCCTTGAGTGTGGGCCCCAGGATTCTCACATTCCTGCAGGAGTTTTTCAATGTGACATTCCCGCTGCCCAAGATCGATATGATTGCCTTGCCAGAGTTCCAGGCGGGGGCCATGGAGAACTGGGGTCTCATTACCTTCAGGGAGACAGCGATGCTGTACGATCCTGGAGTGGCGACGGCCAATAACAAGCAGCGTGTGGCCTCGGTGGTGGGTCACGAGTTGGCCCATCAGTGGTTCGGTAACCTGGTGACTCCCAGCTGGTGGTCGGATATTTGGTTAAACGAGGGATTCGCTAGCTACATGGAGTATCTGACGGCCGATGCAGTGGCTCCCGAATGGAAACAACTGGATCAGTTTGTGGTTAATGAGTTGCAGACGGTGTTCCAGCTGGACGCTCTGTCCACATCCCACAAGATCTCGCATGAGGTGTTCAATCCGCAGGAGATCTCGGAGATATTCGATCGTATCTCCTACGCCAAGGGATCGACCATTATCCGCATGATGGCGCACTTCCTCACAAACCCAGTGTTCCGCCGCGGGCTCAGCAAGTATCTGCAGGAGATGTAAGTGGAGATGAGTGCCTAATCCCTTAGAGATTATGAGTTCCTTCTTTGCAGGGCCTACAACTCCGCCACCCAGGACGATCTGTGGCGCTTCCTCACCAACGAGGCCAAGTCATCGGGTCTGCTGGATCGCAGTCGCAGTGTGAAGGAGATCATGGACACTTGGACACTGCAAACGGGTTATCCGGTGGTCAAGGTATCCCGGCATCCCAACTCCAATGTGATTCGATTGGAGCAAGTGCGTTTCGTGTACACCAATACGACCAGGGAGGACGAGAGCCTGCTCTGGTGGATACCCATCACCTTTACCACGGCTGCGGAGTTGAATTTCGCCAACACCCGTCCCACCACATGGATGCCACGCACCAAGCTGTACGAGCTGGAGAATCGGAACCTCTCCACGGCCAAGTGGTTCATCTTTAACATCCAGCAGACTGGCTACTACCGAGTGAACTATGACCTGGACAACTGGCGGGCCATTACCGGGCATCTGATGGATGAGCAGCACTTTGAGGAGATCGCCCCGGCCAATCGGGCCCAACTGATCGACGATGTGCTGAATCTGGCCCGGGGATCTTACCTTTCCTACGACACTGCCATGAATCTTACACGCTACTTGGCCCACGAGACGGGTCATGTGCCCTGGAAGGCGGCCATTAGCAACTTTATCTTTATTGATTCCATGTTCGTCAACTCTGGGGATTACGATCTGATTAAGGTTGTATAGAGAAGAAGTTAGAGTTAACCTCTCTAATTGGTTTGATTTTCCACAGAACTATTTGCTCAAGCAACTGTCTAGGGTCTACGAGCAGGTGGGTTTCCAGGACTTGGGAGAATCGGAGGATATATTGGTGCAGCTTAAGCGTGCTGATGTCTTGGGCATGGCCTGCCATTTGGGCCACCAGGAGTGCATAGCGGAGGCCAGCAGACATTTCCAGAACTGGGTGCAGACTCCCAATCCGGATGCCAATAATCCGTAAGTAAAAATAATAACTCTTTTAAAAAGGAATGAGTTAAAGGATATTTTTATTAAAATAATATATATTCCCCCAATTTCCCTTTCTAAAATTCCCTAAAAATCCTAAAGATTATTCCATTTCCTTGCAATTTATTTTATATATTCTTTCTTTCCTTTCCCAGCATCGTGCCCAATCTCCGTGGCGTGGTCTACTGCTCCGCCATCCAGTATGGCACGGAGCATGAGTGGGACTTTGCCTTTGAGCGTTACCTCAAGACCAATGTGCCCGGGGAGAAGGATCTGCTGCTGAGTGCCCTTGGCTGCTCCCGGGAGCCATGGCTGCTCTATCGTTACCTGCGCCGCAGCACAGCCGGCCAGCACATACGCAAACAGGATCTATTCCGGGTATTTGCTGCCGTTTCCAGCACGATGGTGGGTCAGCAAATAGCCTTTGATTTTCTGCGCAACAACTGGCAGGAGATTAAGACTTAGTAAGTAACTAACTAACCAAATAAAGGATATAGTATAAGGGTTACCATTCCCTTTCCAGCATGGGCAACCAGATGTCCAACATCCACACGCTCTTCAAGTTCGCCACGAAGCGTTGCAACACCAAGTTTCAGCTGAGCGAGTTCGAGAACTTTGTGAAGGATGCCCACTGGGACTACGACAGGCCCATCCAGCAGATCGTCGAGCAGATCGAGACGAGCGTGGATTGGATGAACAGGAACTACAAGTCCATTGTCAAGTGGTTGGAGAACGAAGCGGGAAGGGCGTAAAGAGGGAGTGGCAGGGGGAGCGGATAGCGATGATCCGGCGGCTTGGCTGGATCAAGCAAAAGGCAGCCAGTATTAGGATGTTCCGCAGCTGCAATTACGCATTTATGTCTAGTTTTTTATCGAGTTTTCGCCAAAGATCGATCGTCCAGAGAGTAGAAAGAGAGCAACCACGTTTTTTATTAATCCCTCGAGTCTTTTAATTTTAATTTTAATTTTAATCTGTAATTACTTGTACTTGTACTTAAATGTAAAATGTAAATGGAATTATAAAACATTGTTCGTCACAAAAGCGTAAAGTCTAATCCTGTTTCACAGCCACTCTCCTCGGAGCTCTTATCACATTGGCAAACATCAAGGTGCCCACAAAGACCAGCACTGTGCCCAGCCAGTGGTACAGGGTGAAGGGATTGCGGAAGTACACGATGGAGAACACCAGGGAGATGAACTTGCGCAGGGTCAGGATGAGGGTGACTGTCAGCGAGCTGCATTCAGTGGTCAGTGAGTAAACAGAGCTAATGCACAGGTGCTGGGCCAGCACATTGCCCACCAAATAGAGGAGGATGAGGGGCACAGCCACCCCCAGCAGGGGCAGGCGGTAGGTTTCCCCCTCGAAGGCCAGACTCCAGTGCGTCCTTATGTTGTCCTGCATCAGGAAGAACGCTGGCAGCGGCAACAAATGAGTATAGTAGAGAGCCTCCCTCGCACACTGGCTGCCATGTCGCCGGTACAGCAGCTCCTGGGTAATGCCCATGTAGGAGGAGATGAACAGGGCCAGCACCAAGAGCAGCACGCCTACCAGCCACCAGAATATGTCCACCTCGCTACTATCCCTGTGCTCCGCCACATCCCGGCTGGAGAAGTAGGTGCAGATGAAGATACCTACGCTGATCATGACCACCGATATGTACTGGCTGAGGCGGTAGCTCCTCTTCAGCACCAGCGTGCCCAGACACATGTTGGAAATGAGGGAGCCGCCGCGTATTATCATGTGGAGCGTCATGGGTACATTGAACTGGAACACGTAGTTATTGCAAACGCTGGTGAGGAAGAACATGGCCACCAGGAGGACATAGCTCCTCAGGTCGATCACCCGCTTGGCCCGACCGAACTTCGAGGTGAAAATGAAGCCTTCGAGGGCTATAAAGGCGAACTGGGCGGCTGTTACCAGGTTGCCCGCACCCGGATCCAGCTTCACCAGAAGTTCCAGGAACACCACGCCGCTGCAGCAGCCCAGGAAGACGCCGCCGATGGCCAGGACAGAGCGTGGGGATAAACCCATGGAAACAACGAACTACTATTACTAACTGTGACCCCCTAAGTGGGCCATTGCGAGCTTTCAAGCCAACTTTCTTTTTGGCCAGCCAAATGAAAACGTAAACAAAGCCAACAGGTGGTTATCGATAGGTTGTCTTTGAAGCAACAGCTGATTTCTGGTGGCGAAATTCAAATTTATAAAATATGAAATTCATTTCATTAATTTTAATCACATTCGAAATTTATGCACCAACAAAACAGTCTTTTTTTTACAAAATTACAAATTACAATTACATGATTTTCAATCATTTATGATTTTCACGAACAGATATACGCATGAATGAAGGGTAAAATTATGATTACAATTGCTTCTTTTCCAGCAGGGCAATGATTTTGTCCAGTTTCTCCGCCTGCTTGGCTTCAAAGTCATCCAGGCGCTTGGTCACCAATTGGTTTAGCTGCAGAAACCGCTTGTCGATGAGCTCCTTAAGGGTCGACATATTAGCAGATGAAACAGAGGGAGTTGGAGGGGGAGCAGCAGTAGTCTCCGCCTGCGGAGAACCACCTTTAATTAGCGACATGAAATGCTGCAGCTTGTCGGCGTGCTCCTCATCCTTGGACTGGCTGCCTCCCTTTTGAAGCAGCTCCTGGATCCGCAGCAGATCCACTGGCCTCGGCAGCTGGGTGGTGATGCCATTCGGATTTGGGGCCACATGCAGCATAGAGCCGTAAACGCAGATCTCGTTGGCGGAGGTCAGCAATTTGAGATTTATGTCATTGATTCCCGAACGGTCAATCTCCATATCGTAGCGATAGGGCCGCACAGGCACCTCCGCATCGTCCTCCTCCACGCAGATTCCATAAATGGTTTCAAAGTACTCCTGCGAGGGCCCAAGGAACAGCTCCACCTTGGGGGCACTGCAGACCAGCGTCAGAGCGGCAATTTTGTAGCGGGATGCAATCTGGAACCTCAGCTCGCAGGGCGGCGGGGGACACTCTGAGTTAGCAAACAGCACTGCACGCTCCTCGTTAATCACATCGTCCAGTTCCGGCCTGTGAGTGTGCAGACAAAGGAATTGCTTAATCAGTGTCGGCGGAAAAACCAGTTTTCAGGGCGTGAATCCTTTGTTTCTCACTTCACAAAGACATCGTCGTCGGATATTCGTGTGGCCACCAGCTGGGACAGCTCGTTACCCGCCGTCTGGGGCCAATTGCATCTAGCCGTCACCTTATCGCACATGACTTTATTCAGAGATCTCCAAAAGCTTGGGGGTGGAATTTGAAAAAAAGCGTTTTCTCGGGAAAGAAGCGCAAATCAAAACACAGCTGGTGGTGGGCAGTCAACGATAACAACCGAGTGGGCGCTGCCAACCTGTTGGAGCTTGGGGAGCCTGCCAACTGGGGCGTCTGGCAACACGGCTCGCCGTTGACCGTGGGCAAGGTCAATCACTTACGAGGGTTTTTTAAAGATTTTTGGCATTTTTAAAGACATAAATATGGTTTAGGGGATGCTGTAAAAGGTGAAGCACATTTCAAGGGACATGGCATAACTAAGAAGAGCTCTGAAGACCTGAAAAATGCCAAAAAACCGTGTTACAATTCTACCCATAGTCTGGCAACCCTTCCAGACCACCCCCAACGACTAAGTTTCCGCCGAATTTTCGCACTTCGATTAGTTAAGCCAAGGCGGCTAGGTGAAAGGTACACAATTTTCCGCAGACTTTTACGCACAGCTAACAACACCATGGGTGGCAAGTACAAGATCGTGATGGTGCGCCACGGCGAGTCCGAGTGGAACCAGAAGAATCAATTCTGCGGCTGGTTCGATGCCAATCTCAGCGAGAAAGGTGATTATTACATCAAGGACAGTGTGTCCCGCTGATTTGGGGAACCTTTCCCACAGTGCCTGTTATCCAACGCGTCGTATACTTAATATTGTCCTTTGTAAATCAGGCAAGGAGGAGGCTCTAGCCGCCGGCAAGGCCGTCAAGGAGGCCGGTCTGGAATTCGATGTGGCCCACACCTCGGTTCTGACCCGCGCCCAGGTGACACTGGCCAGCATCCTGCAGGCCAGCGGCCACAAGGAGATCCCCATCCAGAAGACCTGGCGCCTGAACGAGCGCCACTATGGTGGACTCACTGGCCTGAACAAGGCAGAGACTGCCGCCAAATACGGTGAGGCTCAGGTGCAGATCTGGCGTCGCAGCTTCGATACCCCGCCGCCACCAATGGAGCCGGGCCATCCGTACTACGAGAACATCGTGAAGGATCCCCGCTATGCCGATGGACCCAAGCCGGAGGAGTTCCCCCAGTTCGAGTCCCTGAAGCTGACAATTGAGCGTACGCTGCCCTACTGGAACGATGTCATCATTCCCCAGATGAAGGAGGGCAAGCGCATCCTGATTGCCGCCCACGGCAACAGTCTGCGCGGTATCGTCAAGCATTTAGACAGTGAGTAACGAAAGTATATGGATATATTTATTGATTTAACAAAATCCTTCTCCTTTTTCTCCTCTAGATCTGTCTGAGGACGCCATCATGGCCTTGAACCTGCCCACGGGCATTCCCTTTGTCTACGAACTGGACGAGAACTTCAAGCCGGTGGTGTCCATGCAGTTCCTCGGCGACGAGGAGACCGTCAAGAAGGCCATCGAGGCTGTGGCTGCCCAGGGCAAGGCCAAGTAGAAGCTATCATTATCGAATCCCACACAAAAGCTGGAGGCATCTGAGATGGTGTCCTCCGTGTTCACTATATCCTACTCGTTGTTGTTGTTCGCCTAGCAGAATAATTGGTTTAAATCCCAACTAAAGTTATTAAATAATTTATTATTACACACACCCAACACACAGTTTCGGAGCAAGAGTCTCTCTTGGTTTATTGAGGGGATCAGGATCACTTCTTCTTGTTCTTCTTGCCATCCTTGGCCAGTTCCAGGCCCAGAATGCACTTGGGCGGCACCTTGTACGTTTCGGTGAGCAGCGTGTGCACGAAACGCACCTGGTTGCCCTGGATCTGGAGTTGTTCGTGCTTCTGGTGGGGCAGCTTCACCACACTGGTGCTGGCCGCGGCTCCCTGCTTGCACAGCTTGATGAACTCGGCCAGGATGATGCCGTATGCCTCGATGTTGCTCACCAGGGTCACCTTCTTGTTGCCGGATCGCGTGGCCAGGGACATTTGGATGAGGGGCTTGCCGCTGGTGTCCTTGCCACTGCACATCTGGTAGGAGTGCTCCATTTTGCTGGTGATCAGGGAGCACATCTCGCTAAGCGAGGCCTCCCGGTCGCCGTAAAGCTCCATCAGCGTCTCGTCTGGCTTCACCAGCTTCGTCAGGGGATGGAGCAGGCCGTGCTTGCTCACATACTCCCGGACAATCTTCTTGATCTGCCCCGCGGGGATGCCCTCGCCGCGCTTGAAGTTCAGCTTGGTGAAAAAGGCCGCCGTCGCATCCGTCACCACGTACATCTCCTTCAGCTCCGAGTGGAAGAGAGGCGTCTCGGACGCCGCCCCATTCGCCTCGTTGACCTTCACATCAGTGATGAAGTTCACCACTTCGGGATGCTCCAGGTCCACCGATGTGATCTTGTCCACACCTTTGCTCTCCTCGCGGACCACAATGAATCCCTGGTCCACCATCTCGGCCAGGAAGTTGGAGAGCTTCTTGTAGCGCGTCTTTTTAAGGTCAATCTGCTCGGCGGCCTCGGTGACCACGTATAGTCGGTAAAAGTTGCTGGTCAGCAGGGGCAGAGGCAGCTTCTTTCCGTGGTTTTTCAATGCAGCGAGAAAGGCGTTCTTCAGGATTGTATCGGGTGAGGACTCCTCCTCTTTCTCATTCTCCTTCTCCTCGTCGGCTTCTTCCCAGGAATCGGGTACAAGCGACAAGGAGGCAGTGCCTGCCTCCACATCCTCTGTTTGCGCCACAGCGGCAAAGGATGCAGGAGCAGCAGGCGCAGCCTTTTTCCGCTCCAGCTCCGAGCCGAGTGCTGGGAAATCCTCGCCGGACAAGGCCTTGGTCCTCACCAGTGGAATTTGCTGCACCAAGCTGGGCTCGTGGGACCAGAGCTTGTCCCCAAACAGATGCAGCATCTTGATAGCCACGCCATGGCCCCCGCACATGTACAACTCGTCGCTGGAGCGTGCCAGCTGGCCCAGACCCACCGCCGACTTGTTGTTGGTGAGGTTCACAGCCACTGCAACGGGTCAAGGTTAAGGATATATCCCGCAGAAACTCCTATTCCTGGTACTCACTCAACTGCCCCTTCTTGTAGTGACCGTACATGTTCAATCCCACGCCCAATGGCACCACGCCCGGCAGCATCAGGTCCGCTCCGTTAGTCAGCTTCGGCAGCACACCCTCGTGCGTGGTGAAGTACGGCAGGAGGTCGGGCACCGACCACAGCGCGTACAAAGTGGGCACTAGTTGTCCGCCATCCAGTTCAAAGAACATTGGCTGCTTCTCCACACAGTAGACGATGCTCTGGACACCGCCGTGTGTGAGGATCTTAAGCTGCGTCACCGCCGCCTTAGCCGGCACGAGCAGCTCGATGGACACATGCGGGAAGGCCACCTCCAGGCGCTGGCGGAACTTCTTGCTCTCGGATCCCTTGAGCGCCGCACTGCTCTTGGGTCTGTACGGCTTGAGAAACATCTGTTTGGTGTCCCGGTAAGGTGTCCGCTGGAAAGATTGGAGGTTGGATGCCACAGTGGAAAAGAAAATAAACAATGTGCCAGCCAGGGATGAGCGATTGGCTTTTTTAAAGCTGATTGCTAAATATTATTGGGAGTCGGCTTAAAATTGCATATAAATATTTAATTTTTGTTTAAATACTTGCTATATTTGTTTAAATTTTTGAATTGAATTTCCTGGTTCCAAAATTAATACTACGAGTATTTCTTTAAGATTTAATTTAAGATTTAAGATTTGATTTAAGTATTTGTTAAAGTTATTTTAAATATAAATTCATTTCAATTCACAATGGGTTTGTAAAAATGAAAACAAAAATACATAGGTAAAATACAAAACCTGGTTAACTTCTCACCCATAAAAACTCCCTTGAACTTCCAGATAATTTGCTCACTTAACGCTGATCCCAAGAACTACAGTTCACCATTAATTGCCATATCCTTCCTACAAGCGCACATTAACAATGAGCAGTCCCGCTTGCCGTGGAAATTTGCTGGATTTTCCTCATCAAAGGACCTCTTTCCCCAGGTAGCCGAGAAGCGAAACGTACAGGATCTTGTAAAGACGCCATTTTTTTTATTCAACGAAACATCTGTGGTAACAATATTCTCTTCGCACACGACCCTTGTAACTTGAAAATGCGCGTTTGATTCATAATTTTTAGGTTTAGCTACGTTTTTGTACTTAGAAAGATACTTGGTAAGCAGGTATAGATTCCCCTTTCTTTTTTAACATTTAGCCCGGCCCCGGAAAACAAGATCCTAGTCCGAGTCCGAGTCGGAGTCGTTGTTGCCCTCGCCACGTCTGGGCTGAGTGGGCGGATCGTAGAAATGGAGACTCTTGCGCCAGATCTTCACCAGACCATCGAAGGCCCGGCGACTATACTTTCCGTACTTGTTGGGCGTGCGTGGATGCTCGCGGCCGCGCTCTGCCTTCGGCACCATCTCTGCATAGCGTTCGTAGGCCGCTGTGTTCTTGCCGTAGTCTATTTGCTTCTGGCGGCGGGCGAGCACAGCCGGATCGGCTTCGGTGTAGGAGGACGAGGATGAGGTGGAGGATGTGTAGCTATTGTGGCGCACGCGCTTCTCCTCCTTGTGGCCCCTGAAGTTGCGCTGACGGGGATTGCCGCCCTTGCCGGTGGCAGCCATGGCATCGCCGTTGGCCGAGGAGTTGCTGCTGCTGTTCGGACTGTTTGAGCGACTGTTCTCCTCGTTGCTGGGCGGCGTTTGCGAATGGCGACGCTTGAACGGCGTCTTTAGCTTCTCCTCCTTGACCAGTCTCTCGAATTTCTCCTCGTTTACGCCGTCCAGGAACTCGAAGGCCATCTCACGGTCTGTGATCCCCTCGGCGTTCCCCTGTTTCACCTCGACCGCCTCTTTTTTAATCAAGGAACCGCAGCTGGCAGCGCTGCTATTTAGGGAGCTGGAAGCCTGTGAATCAAAGTGAGTGTTATTAACAATAGTTATGTCAAGATGCTGCATCTGTCTCTCACCTCATCGCTGTGGCCGAACTCAGCACGGACCTCCTGGGCCCAACTTTGCATCTGGGGCTTCACATCGATCGAGATGGAAGACGCCGAGGAATTGAGGCTGGCGGAGCCCTTTATCGGTGTGTTGTCCACGGACATTAGTTGGTCCTCGCAGAGCATCTTTGTACTGTGTTGGTTGCTGATCTGGAGGATGCTGTATTTCGCTGCGAGGATGTTGTTATCAACGCAATGTTTTGTGCCCGACGACTGCTTCGCGCGTTTTTTGTTGTGATGCAGGCCAGTCCAGTGTGGCCAGGTGGTGGCCACGTTAATATGACAAAACTGTATTTCTTGAATTTGTTTTAATAATTGAATTAAGCAAGAAAAAAAAGTAAGTAAGAAGCCCTCAAATGAATCAAAAACTGCTCATAACAAAGCCAAAAATGCTTCAAAATATATTCGGAAAGCATTTGTATGCTAGTCTTGAATAGGTTAATAAATCTGCAAACTGAATTTAATATTTTAGGAAATTAAAATTTTGGCCAATTTTTGACATTTTTAATGATGTAACCCCTTACCAATTTTTGAAAAAATGGCAAAAAAAAATTTTTCTTCCTGACTTGTCTAGAAAGATTCGCCTGCTGATGCTGATCAAGAATATATATGGTTTTTGGGGTCGGAAATGATTCCTTCGCTGCTTTACAAGCTTCTGACTGGAATTATAATACCCTGCAGGGGTATGATAAAAACAGAGCAATAAATTTAGCATGAATCATATTTACAATAAGTTTGTAAATTAATTTATTTTGCAAAATCTAATGGAAACAGCTTATTATTTTCAATTCCAATCTAGCTATTTTTCTTTTCTGCCCATTTCAGCTGGTGTTTCCTAAATCCGGTTGTAAGGTCACACTGTCTGCTTATTCGAGTGATTTAGCATTTTTCGGCATAAAGAAAAAAAATTGAAAATTGAAACGGTGCACAATTGTTGGTTAGTACGCATTAAATTCACCTGCCTATATTAAAGTTAAACTCGATCGCAGTCCCAGCTAAACATATGTCAATTACACATTTGTAGAACATACCTGTGAGTGGAAACAACGCAGCTGGGAAAATGAGTCTTACATCCGCCGCGGGGATAATCTCCCTACTCGATGAGCCGATGCCGGACTTGAAGGTATTCGCGCTGAAGAAACTGGACAATATCGTGGACGAGTTCTGGCCGGAGATCTCGGAGTCCATTGAGAAGATCGAGATGCTGCACGAAGACCGTAGCTTCCCGGAGAACAAACTGGCTGGCATGGTGGCCTCCAAGGTGTTCTATCACCTTGGCTCCTTCGAGGACGCCTTGACCTATGCCCTGGGTGCTGGCGATCTGTTCGATGTGAACGCGCGGAACGAGTACACGGAGACGATCATTGCCAAGTGCATCGATTTCTATATTGCCCAGCGCGTTGAGTTCATCGAGAATCCGAAGGAGGCCACCGTTGTGGACGAGCGACTGGAGGGCATTGTAAACCGCATGATTCAGCGCTGCCTGGACGACAACCAGTTCCGTCAGGCCTTGGGCATTGCGCTGGAGACGCGACGCATGGACATCTTCGAGGTGGCCATTATGAAGTCGGACGACGTGCGTGGCATGCTGGCCTACGCCTACAATGTCACCATGTCGCTCATACAGAACCGGGGCTTCCGCAACCAGGTGCTGCGCTGCCTGGTCGGCCTGTACCGCGACTTGGGCGTGCCCGACTACGTCAACATGTGCCAGTGCCTGATCTTCCTGGAAGATCCACTGGCCGTGGCCGAGATGCTGGACACTCTAACCCGCTCCTCCGTGGAAACGAACAATCTGATGGCCTACCAGATCGCCTTCGATCTGTACGAGTCCGCCACGCAGGAGTTCCTTGGGAATGTGCTGCAGGCCCTCAAGGACACCGCCCCCATTCCCACCGCCCTGCCCAGCACGTTCAAGCCGCAGGGCACCAGTTCCGAGAACGGCGCCAAGTCAGAAGAGGACAAGGCCAAGGCGGAGGGAGATATCACAGAGGAAAAAGAAGGTATGCTAAGGTTTCTCTTCCAATCTCTGGATTTGCTTTACTATTGATGTTATTCCCACAGCTGATGTTAAGGTTGAGCGCACCATTGACTCCCTTAACGAGGTGGAGAAGCTGCACCAGAAGAATATAGAGAAACTCATCTCCATCCTTTCCGGCGAGGTGTCCATCGATTTGCAGCTGCAGTTCCTCATCCGCAGCAATCACGCTGATTTGCAGGTACTGCGTGGCACCAAGGAGGCCGTCCGTGTGTCCATCTGCCACACGGCGACGGTGATTGCCAATGCCTTCATGCACAGCGGCACCACCTCCGACCAGTTCCTGCGTGACAATCTCGACTGGCTGGCCAGGGCGACGAATTGGGCCAAGCTGACGGCCACCGCCTCGCTGGGTGTCATCCATCGCGGCCACGAGAAGGATTCACTCGCCCTGATGCAGAGCTACCTGCCCAAGGAGGCTGGCCCCAGTTCGGGCTACTCCGAGGGCGGTGCCCTCTACGCCCTGGGCCTGATCCATGCGAATCACGGAGCTAACATCATCGATTATCTGCTGCAGCAGCTGAAGGATGCCCAGAACGAGAATGTGCGTCATGGCGGCTGCCTGGGACTGGGTCTCGCCGGCATGGGCACTCACCGGCAGGACCTGTACGAGCAGCTCAAGTTCAATCTCTACCAGGACGATGCCGTCACAGGTGAGGCAGCTGGCATTGCCATGGGCATGGTGATGCTGGGCTCCAAGAACGCCCAGGCCATCGAGGATATGGTGTCGTATGCGCAGGAGACGCAGCACGAGAAGATTCTGCGCGGCCTGGCCGTTGGCATCTCTCTGACCATGTTCTCGCGCCTGGAGGAGGCTGACCCGCTGGTGACCAGTCTGTCCACCGACAAGGATCCCGTCTTGCGTCGCTCGGGCATGTACACCATTGCCATGGCGTACAATGGAACTGGTAGCAATAAGGCAATTCGTAAGCTGCTCCACGTGGCCGTCTCCGATGTGAATGATGACGTGCGTCGCGCTGCCGTTACCGCCATTGGGTTCATCCTGTTCCGCACCCCGGAGCAGTGTCCCTCGGTGGTGAGTCTTCTGGCAGAGTCTTACAATCCGCACGTTCGTTATGGTGCCGCCATGGCGTTGGGCATTGCCTGTGCCGGCACAGGGTTGCGCGAGGCCATTGCTCTCCTGGAGCCAATGGTCAAGTTCGATCCGGTGAACTTTGTGCGGCAGGGCGCTCTGATCGCCTCGGCCATGATCTTGATCCAGCACACGGACCAGAGCTGTCCCAAGACCACCTTCTTCCGCCAACTGTACGCCGAGGTTATCAGCAACAAGCACGAGGATGTTATGGCCAAGTATGGCGCTATTCTGGCTCAGGGTAAGTGGATTTTAGCTGGATATTTTGATTAGGGAAAACTATAAGAAAGGGGTATATAAATATCGAAGGGAATCAAATCGAAATATGCGTAAAATGTTATTTAATTAATTTTTTGTATTTTTTTTTTTACTATGAGAATTTATTATAATTCTAACAAACTGCTAAAAAATCTATTTTTATATCGTGTTTTGCTTGAATTGTAAAGAAATATAATAATAATGAAAAAATAGTCAACTATAGCAAATATATCGTTGATATTTGCAGTAACTCAGTCATTCAGTCGTTAAGGAAATACCTAGAGTATGTTATAAATAAATAAGTAATTTTTTATATAACAATAACAATTGAGAAACTAAACCTAAAGCTCACTAATCAAAGAAAATAAGCTAGGCATTATCGTACCTTTATTGCCGATGATTGTTATCTGATAACATTTTCATTCATTAATTTATTGTAAAACAAATCAAATAATCAAACAACAAAATTCCTTAAGTAAAAGTAACACGTTTTGTGATAATAGAAGCTAGGGCCTTTGAAATTCACCTAATTTTGTCTTTTTTTTTTATCAAATTGTCTTAGGTTTAACTCTGAATGCAATGATAAGATAACTTTAGACTGTTGTGTTTCTAAACAGTTTTCATTAGAATTTAAAATGATTCATTATGATTTCATGAAAATAAACCCAAAATAATCATGGGGCATCCCCGTTGTTCCCTAACAAATAGATTCCCCTAATTAAACCCTATTCATAAATAACTTTTCCAGGCATCATCGATGCTGGCGGCCGCAATGCCACCCTCTCGCTGCAATCCAGGACGGGACACACCAATCTTCAGGCCGTGGTCGGTATGCTGGCCTTCACCCAGTACTGGTACTGGTTCCCCCTCGCCCACACCCTTTCCCTAGCCTTCACGCCCACCTGCGTCATTGGCCTGAACTCGGACCTAAAGATGCCCAAAATGGAGTACAAGTCGGCGGCCAAGCCCTCGCTGTACGCCTATCCTGCTCCCCTGGAGGAGAAGAAGAGCGAGGAGCGTGAGAAGGTGGCCACCGCCGTTCTGTCCATTGCCGCCCGCCAGAAGAGACGTGAGAATGCCGACAAAAAAGAAGACGAGAAGATGGATGTGGATGAGGATAGCAAGGAGGGTCAAGCTTCGGCGGCCAAGAAGGAGGATGAGACCAAGACCGACGACAAGCCGGCGACAGAGGAAAAGCCCAAGAAGAAGGAGGAGAAGGAGAAGGATAAGAAAAAGGACGAGGACAAGGAGGCGGCGACAGCGACGAGCGACAAGGAAAAGGAGAAGGAAAAAGAGAAGGACAAGAAGGAGAAAAAAGAGCCCGAGCCCACCTCCGAGATCCTGCAGAATCCCGCCCGCGTTCTCCGCCAGCAGCTGAAGGTTCTCAGCGTCATCGATGGCCAGTCGTATGAGCCCCTAAAGGAGGTGACCATTGGCGGCATCATAGTGTTCCAGCACACCGGCAAGGCCGAGGACCAGGAACTCGTGGAGCCCGTGGCCGCCTTCGGCCCGATGAATGACGAGGAGAAGGAGCCGGAGCCGCCAGAGCCCTTCGAGTACATCGAGGACTAAATGGGCATGCTTTTCGTCATTATCTAAGTAAAAGAAAAAACCGTTCGATTTTTCAACCCCTTGCATACTTTTCACGAGGAACCACAACGCTAACCCCTAACGCTAATTATAAACAAATAAAAATGTTCATCGTTTATGATGTAAACAATTCGTGCGTACTTTGCTTTATGGATCCCCCGCTCTTGGGATTACCGGCGACGCCGCCACTGTCACGGGCGCCAGCCTCTCAGACTTATCTTTGGCGGAGGAGAGCTTTCGATCAAGCGAGATTGTTTCGCCATATGCTGAAAGTTTGCTCCAAACATAAATAAAGATTTCACAACGCTCGGCAATTGCTGGGTTCTCGATTGGTATTATCTTGGGCTCTCTGTCTCTGCTCTCTCTTTGGAGAGAAACTGGGGCGCACCTGGGGGGTTTAAGGGGGAGCTGTAGCCCCAAACATAACCGAAACCCTTTATAAAAAATATAGATTGGTTTCACTTAATTAATTATTTAATTTTAAGTAAACTAGAAGAAAAGGTGAATATTTTTATATGACAATTTTTTGTAAAACATCAATGATTAAAAATACCATAATTAAGTCAAAAAAGCACCAAATTCAATTCGGAAAGCTTTGCTATGCTAGTTTTTATTAGGGTAATAAATGTGCATACTAAATTTGAAATTTTAAGAAATCAAAATTTTGGCCAATTTTTGACATTTTTGGAAAAATGACCAAAAAATTTTTTCTTCGTAACAAAGCTAGAAAGATTCTCCTGTTGATGCTGATCAAGAATATATATGATTTATAGGGTCGGAAATGACTCCTTCACATCCTTACTAGCTTCTGACTGTAACTATAATACCCAGCAAAAGGGTATTAAAAACGGAAAAATTAACTAATTTTATGAATCTAAAAAATCTAATGAAGAAATATAGGAAATTTAATAAATAAAATTATAGAAATAGAAAATTCTGTTATATTTTTAAAGACCAATAAATGTTTGTCAAACATCTGACCCCCCTTGGTCGCGCCCTTGCCTGTTGCCATAGTGTTTAGTACGCACAAATGACGAATAAAACAAACATTCAACTAGTGAGTGACCAGTACCTTACTTTTGTGACACAATTTTAACACCTTCGCCAACGAAGAGCGTTATCAGGCGGGATTTAGAAAACAAACTTTATGCCGCCACCGAAATCACAGTTGTAAACATGGAACCGCGACGGGGTGGCAACCCTGCCGCAGCAAACGGTATAAATACGGAGCGCAATGCTCTCTCTCGCTCAGTCAATTTTTTTTGTTACTGCGGTGCTCTCCGCCGCCGCATTTTCGTAAAAATATAAATAATAGTAGTGAATAGTTAGTGTGTGTTGACAACAAAATTAGTAGTCTGGCTGTGCCAGAGCACAAATGTTAATTAGCTTATATGTATACAACTTACCACCCGAAACACACTGCGAAACCAGAAATATTCGCAGCCAGCTCTTTGTGTAGTTTCTCGCCAGAAACGGTAAATTGCAAGTAACGGTGCAGCACCTGACCTCGACCTACACAACAAATACATAGAAACACCGCAGTGATTTGTTGTTGCCGGCTGTGTTTGCTTCATTGATTTTCACGAAGCAGAGGAAGGAGAGGAGAGAGAAGGAGAAGAAGGAGAAACCGAGTGCAGTGCCCCTCGCCCGCGTGCGAGTAACGGTGAATCCCGGACCCAGCAGATCTCCCAAATAATCACATCATGAACCGCACCAGAAAGAAGGTCGTCCGCCCCAAGAATCCCTACACCGAGGCCAGCTTCTTCTCACAATGGAGCTTCTGGTGAGTGTCCCCAAAAAACCCCAGTGCTCGAACCCTCCCTATTTGCGTTAGTCATGAGCCCCATTATTTACGGTAAATTATATAGTTTTGTAGCACGTGTTCAGGCCATATTGAGCGAGCAAGTAGTATCAGTTTTTGGGCCTCTTTATCAGGGTTGCTCGACTATAATTAGTTGATTCGTATTAGCTTGTCCGGCCGATAACTGCGGCCAGATAAGAGTGCGCCATTCTAATGAGAAATGGAGCGCGAACATCCCATTAAATTGGATGCCGCCTTTATTAGATGTCAATGCCTATGGCAACAAGGTCACGCGCATCGCTGGATTTATGCCAATCTAATATATAGGAGCGGTCATAGTCTAACTCCGCTTTATGAGCGATAACACCGCAGCATTCGAATTGAGCTTTACTACAATGTCACATTTACTACAAAGATTGGAATTGGATTCCCTCCGTCCACCCCTATCGGCAGGCACTTTAGCTACGAGCCCCACACAATTAGGCGGAATTGTGTTTCATTAACAAAGACTTGAGGATCCCACAGTGGTGACTGGCACATGGCAGACATATTTCACAGAATTCCAGTCTTTGTTTATGGTATTCTCACGAGTTTACAGTAGGAACTGTTGGATAAATTATAAACACTATTAAACTATGTATAAACATAGCCCTCAGACAGGTTATATAAGCTTTAAACTTTAGAATATTTTTACGACTTTACAGTAGTAACTTTCATAAAAAGAATCTTTAAATAAAATAGGAGAGAGATCAGAACCTTTTAGCGTGGTTGGGCACAAAAACAAGGGTGAGCAAGATCTCCAATCCCCAAATTTTAATATTTAGAATTTACAAAATTAAACTCTAATAACACGATGTCAAAATACCATTTTGCCCTCCTTTTCTCACTTCAATCTTGGCTCTCATTATAACTTGCCTTGGTAATCTTAAAAAAACAATTTATATGATACAAAGATAATTAAAAATATTTGCTAATAAGTGCATTATCGTCATTTTTGTAAAAAAAAAAATCTGAGTAAGTCTTGCCTTCAGAGATATCCCAGTCTTTATGTTATATGACGTAAAAGTAACATAAACGTTAGTAATTAAATAATCAAGAATGCTTATAATATATTAAAGGAAATATAATTCCAATATTATAATTAATTATTATAAAGC
>JAEIIJ010000350.1:0-16899 GCA_018904815.1 Drosophila ogumai
CAAATTTGTACCATATTTACCAAACCTTTCAAACGCCAGGTAAAGTTCAAATGGCATTGAGCGTTTCCGGCGTAAATAAATAATTTATAAAAAAATGAGAGCTAAAATCAAAAGTTCTTACATAAGTTTTACATTCGCAAAAGAGAGAGTGGATTTCAGAATTGGATCTACCTTTACCCTCAACCCTTGATAGCCAGGTGGGCACTCAATCTGCCACATCAACTGAACCTGGCACTCATTAAGTTGACTTTAAGCCGCGTGGCGCTTTGGCGCATTAATCCTCTTGTTCAGCTTTCATTACATTTGCGCTTATCTGCATAATTGAAATGAATGTTTCAACATTATTTGCCGTTTTAAATGCCGATAAAAGTGCGCACAAAAAAGTGGGAATATACAGGAGATGTTTTTATATAAAATAAGCGCGCAAATGTGCAATGACATATGAAAAACATATCATTAATTTTAAATAACCAAATTAAACAATTAATTGCCAAAGACATTCCCGCAATACAAAAGTCCGCGACAGCAAATTTAATTTCACATTTCACTGAACAAACACCCGTTCCCGGAGAACCGATCCCAACACAGACTTGAATGCGATCCCCTCTCGACCCTCATGAGTAATTAAAAATTAAATAACTATCAGCCAGCTGGCATTGGGACGGAGCCAACAAAAGAAATATATTTGCCGGTCAAAATGAATGAAAAAGGAAAAGAAAGCAAAGAGGAGAGTATTTCTAGTAAAATTTCGAATACTCTTTTCATCTCGAAATATAATTTATTTTCTTCATAACAAAATTAAGCAGTAAATTTCCCACAAACTTGTACCGTCAAAAGCCTACAAAATATTCTTAGTAATTCGTCTTTAAATTAAATATTAAATGTTTTTATACACACAGAAAGTGTATATTTCACAAATTACGCATTCGTATTAAAAGCAAAAGTGTACAAAACAAAACAAACAAAAACGGACAGAAAAAATGTGAAATTTTGTCGACAGGCCGACGAACAAATGAAATTCATTAACAGCCTTCTAATTACACCAGACAATGGCAGCCAACGGACTGGTTTTTGGCCTCTGCGTGTGCATTTTGCATACAAATTGCCAAATTAATGAGCCCTCGAAGCCTACAGTAAATAAGGCCTAAATAAATTTGTAAACACATGCACAGGCACAGATGAGAAAAAAAAAAACGTTAAGGATTGTTTTTCTGCGCTAAAGGACAAATTAATAACTGATTGCGGCGGATAATTGAAGGCTAGGTCAATATTTGAAGGTCTCGGGCTAACTTCATAAGACTGTTGTGCTAGATGATTCGACAACTGAAAGTCAATATTAATTTTTAAAATATGAAGAGATAAATTGAATTAGATTATATATTCTCGTTATAATTTATTGTATTTTTTTCTACTATAAACCTGTGTTGCAAATATTAAATCCATAGATTCAAGATTTTCCTGCTTATTCTGAGTGAAAACCAAACTCTATTAATTAACCTTTCGTCTGGCTCAATTGTGCGTCAAGTTTCGATTGGTCAGAGGCAGGTGGAAAAGAGATATTCAGGTGATTAGAGCCTTGCCATCAGCACCTGGAACATATGTTTGGCGAATCCCCCAACAAGCCAAAACAGAGTCAGCAGCCACCGAGCCAGTCAGAGTCAGAGTCAGGAGTCGTGTCTGTCTATGGAGCCAGATCCTAGTTCACTTAAAATTTCACATTTCCTTCCGCACACTCAAAATGCTTGCGGGAAGCACCCGGATTGCTGGGGGGAAATCGGAGGGAAATGCAGGGCATGGCAGGAACTCGCAGAGCCCGACAGTAAAAGCTGCTGCTGGAGGAGCTTAAGTTAACAACTTATGCCGGTTGTGGAGATATCATGGCCGCAGAGCCGCTGCTGAGCTCCCGGACGAGCAGCAGGACGAAGGACATGGTACGTCTCGCACAGAGAATGCATTTAGGAAGGAAATTAGTAAGTAAATGTCATAATTTGCCGAAGCCACTAGAAAAGGGCTTTGTGCATGAAAAGGGGATTACGAAGTCATTACGAACACATATGCCTGAGCTCTCACTTTCTCGCCGGCAAATGGAAATTAATGAGATGAGATGAGATGGCAGGACCTGGAGCCTTGGACTGTCATTCAGCGCGAGCTAATCAAAATGCAAATTTCAATTTGCCAACTTAAAACAAGAATACATGCAGTGGGGGAATATCAATGGAAAACAGAAGAAAACAAGGGCGAAATACAGTTTAAGAAAATGTTTTTTAAACCGAAATGGTTGATAAATAAATAGAATTAAATAAATGATTGTATTGGAAAATAAATTTAAATAAATAGAAAAAGACAAACACCATTTAAAAGGAGTTGATTACCTTAAAAATAACAAGTTTCTTAATTTATAAAAATCAAATAAATACTGCAATACTTTATATATCTTATGGCTGATATAATTTAAATTCAGTATTTGTCAAAAAATCAATTGAACTGATTAATATTATTTATTTTTGAGTGCACTGTGTGCTAGAGTTAACAATGCTTATAATAACAAAATCCAAATTGCTGCAAAATCTTTGACTTTTTACCTTGGCCCCGAGCAGGGAAATGGGAGAGAGCCAAGGCGAAGACAGTGGCAGCCAAAGGATCCAAGGACCAAAGGACCCGAGGGGTAGCGACAAATGGCCCAATAGCTGGCTATGCTAACTGGTTGTTGTCAACACAGACACAGACACAGGCAGGGAGAAAAGAGAAGGGAGAAATTGAGGCGGACAAGAGCGGGAGTTGGACACAAAAGACGAGTCCCTGGCACGCCGTAATCCTTTTCAATGTTAACTTCCGCTGTGCCCACATTGCCCTTGGCAAATTACTTGTATCCTTTTCTTCCTCTACTCTTATATAAGGATACTTATATACATATATATGTATATATATATATGCTTCCTGGTTTCTACTTTTTCGTATTTTCGTTATTTTTGCCGCAACTTTTGATAACGTCAACAGAATTGAACATAGCCGCAAACCAGAAACAGCAACAATTTCAGTCCCTGCTTTGGCATATATTCTTTGACTTTGAATTTTCATTTTGGTTTTTCCTTGTTTTTTCCTTCGCTCTTCTGTCTTTGCCTTACATATTTTTACACATTTTCGTTGCCTTTTGTGTGGTCTCGTCCGAGGGAGCCAGTAGGAAAATCCCTTTGTGCCGCCGACGAGTTTGTCAATTTGTGGCAAATGCAGTAAACATCATCTAATTGACGTTGAAACTACCGCCTGCCAATGTGCCACAAAAGGTTCAACCTGCCGCATTTCGCCCCCTTTTCCCCCCATTTCCCATTGATATTTCTCCGGTGTGGCTCCCATTGAAACTGTGCCTGACATCTGTCCACATGTCGTTCTTTTAAATCTCAACAAAGATTTCATGCAGAAGGAAAAAAAGAGTATATTCATTTATTAATCTAGTGAAGCCTGGAATTGGATATAAAATAATTTTTTAAATTTTATACTTAGTCTCTTACACTTTTTTTTAATTTTATAATATACCTCAAACTCAAAAGGGCATTAAATATTCAAACTTTTGGAGACCAAGGCTTTCTTGATGTATTCCCCTACAAACTTACCCCTAATCTCGGCTTGTCAACACTGACATCTGTGGGATTGGGTCAAAGGGATACAGGAGCGACTAATTCCAGCTTGGCTTTTATCCGGAACGGCTCCTCTTTAAAGGCTGCCTGTGCCTGTCAGTTGCTCTGCATAACGCTAATAATTGAGTGATGGATTATTGTACATGAAATAATTTCAATATGAGCTCTACTGAAGAAAGCCTGGCAATATGGAAAAGTGGTAAGTGAAAGAGTTAACCGAGCAGCAGAGCTGTCGCCTTTAGCAACAAGTCTATCAGTCAAAATTCAAATGTTTCGTGTGTGTGTCAACGCGAAGAAAGTTGCAGGTTTCTAAGAAAGTTTTCCAACTTGAAATGCGTCAAGCAGCGAAAAGAAAACTCAAAGAGTTAAAACCTTACCGCTGAGCTGTAACTAAGAAAACTCTAGAAGCGGTGAGGTGAAAAATACAGTACTTATCTTGATATAATCAACGAACTGCAATTCCTCTAGGTGAGTACTTTGATTACATCGGATTAAACTATTTTTAATTAAAAAATGCACATAATATTATCAACAGAAAAGTATTATTGGCAATTAATATTGAAAAAAAGCAGTTCAATCGTACAATTTTTAACCTAAGAAGCTAATATTTTTTTAGGTAAAGGTCATATTTATATATTTAAAATAGTTATTTCCTGAAACACATAATGGGTAAGCTTTTTTCCCCAGAATTTTCCATTGTTTTTGAATTGTTGAAATTCCTTTCGGCTTGCCGGCGTTTTATTATTTTCACTTCGCCGCCGTATTGTTACTTGATTTGCTGTTATTGTTCCAGTTATTCTTGCTGCCCTCATTGCGCATTGTTTGCGCTGCTCGCGTTTTCCTCAGTTGCGGTTCAACGCGCACGCCCAACGCCCACCCCCTGCCACCCAATTGCTCCCCTAACCCCTTACCTCTTTAACCCCTTACCGCTTTCATCATCATCAAAGACAACAACAAGAAGAACAGCGCCAACGAGCAATTTCTGAGCGCGGCGAAAACTTTTGGCCGAAAAAAAGTTTTTCTGCACATGCCAATGGAGGCGAAAAAGGGTTCCACATGCGTGCAGGTGCACTCACCTGTGTATGTGTAAGTTTGGTTTAAGTTTTTAGCGTACAGCAAAAGACAGAGCGGCAGGCGAGGGACGCAGGAGGAAGGACGAAGCGAGGCAGCGCCGACGGTAGCGGTTCGGGCAAAGGCAAATGGCAAAAACTTGCACAAAAGACCAGCAGTCAGACAGCCTCAGAAGGCGTGCATACACTTAAAAAAAAATATCAAGAAAATATATTGTTCGTTTAAGAAATACAGCTTAAACCAATCAGCTTAATTATAGCTCTTTATAGTTTCTAATAAAGGCTTTTAAAACTCGGAGCGTGCAAGCAATATTTATTTTCCATAGAATTTAAGCTTTAGAAAGCCCAGTAAATAGGCACTCCGATTTAATAATTTTCTATTTTCAAAATATTATTACATATTACTTTCTTTTCTCTCTTTTCTGACAGTGTTGTGTGCGGGTGTGCGTGCTGCGTTGCGTGCCAGGCACACCTTGAGGAAAATTTTGCGCCTCGCCCGCAAGCAGACATTGGTTAACAAACTTTTCAACTACCTAACGCACACAGTCACACCCCACGTTAGCACACATGCGTAGCTTGAGAAATTATTATAACACGCCACGTTGGCAACCTTTTCATATGCCAACAACTTTTGGACAGGATCTCCGGGCGGGAAGCCTCCTTGCTCTTGCTCCTTGCCAAGCCTGTGTAGATATAAAATTATGCGCGTTTATTCGTAAATTAAGTGTGCTGGGGCTGTTGCTCTTTGAAAGTTTGAAAGCAAATCGCTGGCTAACTTGGCCAAAAAGGGTGCCCATGAGGGTTCTTTCCACCACAGCAGCGAATGCACCTCGTACACTCGTATGGTAAGAAGGCGGTGGCACGTGTCTGGGCAATACCTTTCGGGGCTGGGTGTTTATTAAAAATGCACAAGCCCTAAGTGGTCATGTCCATCGATAGCCGCAGCAGCCATATTAAATTTACTTAACAAGGTTCCTAAAAATACACTTCACGTAGACGGAAGCCGAAAGTTTTAGCCACACTTTCCCCACTCTCTTAGCCATAAAGCTGATGATAAGTGCGGGTGTTTTGTTACCTTTATGTTTTCTAATATATTTATTAAAATACATTTTATTTAACTGCCTGGGAATTAGTATTTATTTTACTAAGCAATTTTAAATTATATAAATTTTGAAGTATATTTTAAAGTACATATAAGTTTAGCAGAAAAGCAATCCCCTATTCTGTCGTGCGCATAAGTTTTTCTTAAATTTCCAAGAACTAAACTCTTTACAAGCCCCCTTATTGTAGACCACTTCCCACCACAACACCTCTTAAATGATCCATTTTGGGCATTTAGCCCCGTGTAATCGATATAATCAAAAGTTTCCCCAGGACTCCGAACTCATTCATGGATGTGCAGCAAAGGGGGGGAGAACGCAAGCCCAATGAGGCAAACACCGCAAAAAGGAGATGCCATGCAGCTTCGATCCCAAGGATGGGAAAATTCAGGTGCAGATGCCAAGCGAAGCGCAGCGCACACAACATTATTGGCAGGTTGAAAACCCCGGCAACAGCAGCCGTACAGGTAGCAGTAGGTAAAGAGGTATACAGGTAAGCGGGGCTGAATGCTTTGAAGCGCGCTAAAAATTTTCAGATTTTCAGAACATAACATTTTACGGTTTCACGGTTCATTGCCACATGCAGGAAAAGTGAAAAATACATCGTCGTGCAGGTGCAACTCACCTCTCATGAGTGGGCACAGAGAAAAACCAAAATGAAGCTCAAATAACTAAATATAAATACTTTAATTGGCCGATTATTTCTATTAAAAAAAAAAACGTTATCTTTTTGTACAAAATTTAATTACAACTAAAATTTAATATGATTATGAGCTGAATGAAAATCGATCAAAATAAAACGAGTAAGTGGTATACTTCAAGCAAGGCTCCCCGTTCGTAAAACCTTTAATAATTTCAAAATATAAAATGTAGAAATTTTAAATTTAAATTTAGTCCTATTTAACAGTGTATCTGAGCACATACGAAAGCGATGCCTCTCGTTTAGCAGCTTGAAAACTGTTTGAACAGCTCGAGGGAAGCTGAGACCAGGGATGGGACAAGATAACTTTTGGATTTTCGTTGATTTTGTTTTTGTTAAGCTTTAACAAAATATTTTAAGCAGTTTAGAAAGTGCTCATGTATATCACAAGAGCTCACATATCGGGCAGACGGGTTCGAAAATTCGTATATATCGATGCAACTTTGGCTTTTGCTTTATTTCACTGTTTTCCCCTTTTGTAATTTTTTTTGTCGTCTCGTTTCGCCGTTGACGTAAAGCCTTTTGATTTAGCCTCTAAGCACACCGGATTTTCGCATTTTAATTCATTTAAAGTGTGAGCAGAGTTTTATCATGGTTTTCTAAATGGATTTTCCCAGCTTTCCATCGTGTATTTTCGCGGTTTCTTTGCTGATGGAATTTCCCACAGAGTTAAATTGAGTTCAATTTAATTCAATTTGCATCTTTAATGATTTATTAATAAGGAATCTAAATTCAATTGTGAAAGCTAAGGGGGCTTGTCGACAAATTGAACGGGATAAATATTTAATCTTGAAGCAGTCATTAATTAAACATTAATTTTAATTGAGTATTTTATTGCATCATCATACAATTTTTAAATATTTGGCCTTTATAAATATATTTCTTTATTCCTGGAAAGTCCCCCTTTAATCTCCGGATATTCTTAGTTTGCTTACTTATGGGCATAAATAAATGTCAGCATTTCCTGACCAGCCTCCCTCATATTGATAATTTATGTTTATTGCTTATGCAAAACGCAAAGTCCAATAAGCGGCAAATCAAACAAATTGCTGGAAAGTTCCCAACCAGAAGGAAGTGGCAGAACCCACTCCATTTTGTGGGAAACGGAGCCTCAGAGCTAATGGCATTTTTTGGCTCGTTGATAAGCCGCTCGATCTCGCTGGCAGCGGAAAATTAGCAAACAAAGTGCGTAGCCTTAAATGCCTTTCCCTACGGCCTTCCCTCCTCGCGCCGCCTGCATTTATTGTTTTTCATTTTCGGCTTTCCGCAGAGGTGAAAATTGTGTGCGAAAAAACCGTACGTGCGTGAAAATGAATGGCAGGGGCCGAGTGTAATTGTCCGGCAATGGGATGAGAAAGGCAGGGAAAGCTTTCCGAGATGGTAGCGGTTCCAAGGAGATTGGCGATGTTCGCGAGTGGTCAGGTGTTTGTCAGAGATATGACCACCGCCCTCCGCCCATATGATTTAATGTTAGTCACATTTAAAGGGGCGTCAGAATGAGAAAAAAAAAGAGGCAGGGGAGAGCAGGGCGTATTGAAAATACAAGCTCGTAAATTAAAATTTACACCAGCATACCGCAATGAATAGCAAGAAAAAGTGAGGGAATTGTTGGGGAGTTTAACTTGAAATAATATATAAATTATAGCTTTATATTTGATAAATAAAATTGGTATGCTTTGATTGCTTAACAGAAAAAAAAAAAATCCTATTGAAACACATTTCGAAACTAATACGTTTTTCTGTTTTTAGTTATATTTTTTTGGATAAAATATAAAGTGTTGTCTAAATTTTTATTACAATAAATAAGAAAACAGGCCAGTATGTACTTTGAAATTCCATAGGAAAGCAGCCAACGTGCAGATAGGGTGTGAGAAGTAGAACCTCTCACAATGGCCAAATGATGCTGCTACTTGGCTTCCCCGCAACTTTTCCATCTGCCAGACTATGCCCATAAATTTTTACTAAGCACACGCAGTGCGCTCTCCACTGTCCTGCTCTAGCCTGGCCAGCTCCTTTCTGGCCTGGTCATCTATTTCCCTGGCCTGAGAGATGTGTCTGCGTCTGCTGTCCGTAATTTTTTCTCTTCGCTGTTTTTTATCGTTTAATTAAAATTCGCAACACGTAAATCCATTTGAGCCGCTGCTGCAATCTTTACTTTAACCTTAAGGCGGACCAATCCCAATCCCAAGTCCCAGTCCTGCGTCAGTGTTTCCATCTGCCATTGCCGAGTTCTGTGTGTGGTAAATCCTATTTTTCTATTTTGTTGCCCCATAAAACCACTTTACACAATTTTCGTCTTTTGTTTTTCGATTTTCTCCATGTTGTTCACTGGCAATTCCTTCTATCCCACTTCTGATGCTCTTAATGATATTGAGTTATTTTGAAAGTCTAAAACAGTTTCTATATTATAAAGTAAATATAAATTAATGCTTTTTAAGGAATACTACTTTTGAAAAACATTTTCCAAATTAGCGAAGTCTTTAAGTTATTAATTATTTATTAATATGGAAACAATTACATTTTTTTATGTCTAGTTCGCTCAATACACTTTTTTTAAACAGATATATATTTTATTTTATTTAAAATTTTTTGATTTTGATTTTTCCTTGATATCTACACTATTTAAGGGTATCACGAGGTCATATTGGGTTAAATTTTTTCATTTTGATTTCGCTGCTTGTTTTGCAATCGCAGCTGTTGCTGGTGTTGTTGGTCTGCTGAAGCCCTGACTTTTACCAATTATTGCTAGTGCCGGGGCCAGCCAGCGAATTAGCCTTTGTTGGGCAACCAATCAACTGGGCCACCTCCTCCCCACTTCGACCCGTTCTTATTTTTTCTGTGTACCCGTACTTTTCCCCCGGGTTGCCCCTGGCTTTTCATTACTTTTCTATCAACGTACTTAGGCCATTGTTGTGCAGTTATTTAGCACAATCAACACTCGTTGCCGCTGATAGCCCCACCCCTAAGCCCTTTGTCTTAGCCTCCATTGCAATATCCTGCTCCTTGGGCCTCGGAGAGAGAGAGAATGAGAAGCTTAGTAAATTTTATCAATGGCAAACATTTCTCCGGGAGGCCCCCCGCATCCTGATGCGTGTTCACCTGAAGGCTGGATCCTTTGTTCATTTACGTTTCAGTTGAGTTGCACACAAAATTAATGGAAATTGCTGTGCACAATGTACGAGGCAATCCAATCCAAGGAGCTCTCTGGCCAAAGGAGAACGGATTGGGGGCATTAAAAAATTAACAAAAAGCCGGACTACCAAGTGGCAAACTGGAAGCTGGCCTTTCAGCAAGCATCTCCATGTAATTGTTGCATGTCCTGCTCCTCCACCTGCTATTGCATTCAATTGGAATTATCTATGAATGGTACAGGACTCGAGACGATAAAGGATAATGGAGCCGGTTGCTTGGTAGTCTTTGCCTGCTGGATCCTGGGTGCACACTGATTGTTCAGGGATCTTGTGGGCTCACGGACAAGTTGTTAAGCGCTTAAGTTGAGCCAGAAATGTTGTGGGAGGAGTTACGGATGGCTGAGAGGCTTGATGGGACTTTAAATTACAGCTAAGGTGCTAATACTTCGATTTTCGGGCACTAAACGCATCTCTTCTGCATTTACAAATCCATACAATCGGTATTTACCTTTGGGTTTGGAAGTGCGTATAGGGAATCAATGGAATCGATATTTACCTAACCCTAACAAACCTTAAGTATCTTTTAATGCCTTCGTTCATCGACTTTTGTCTTGTTCAATTTTCACGCTACTTGTTGATTAGTTTTAAATGAGTTTTGCCGGCGGCAACTCTTAGTCCGCTGCCGTCTTAACCCTTTCAACCCACACCGGAGGCCCTGATTGATATTTACGCGCTCGGGCTGATTGAAGTGTAATCAGCAGGCAGTCAGTCAGCGAGTCACTCAATCAGTCAATCGGAGCGAGCTGCGGGCCATGTATTAGCAGCCGAATGAAATGTAAGTGAGCAAATCGTAATTAAAACGGCGCCCAACAGCGGCGGCAAGAGCAGAAACAGAAACAGAAGCGGAAGCAACAACAGCAACAGTAACAGCAAAAGCAAACAGACGAGGCAGCAAATTACGCTCGAGGACACAAACAATATGCATTAGAGCTGAACAAGATGAAGAAGCACAAAAGCGTCGAGTCCTCTGGAGAGGAGGAGGGGGCGGTGGAAAATGCGAGGGGGTCAAAGCACTCTAATGTCTGATGGCAGTGACGTTGACACAGACGAGACGCTAATGAAAATGCATAAGCAGATGCAGTTGAGGCAAACAGAAAGCAGAGCCAAATGGAAGTTATGATGTCAGCAACGGATAATGTACCATAAGCAAAGCCCTTACCAGTATCCATTTCGAAAAATAACGGGAGCCCTTTGATGGCAAAAGCGTGTCTGTTATCCTAAGTCCAATAGGTTACTTGACTGAGACAGATTCGGTTGTCCCTCTGTCAATTTACATTCCTGTAAATAATTTGTTGCCTATTTTTTTGGGCCTTTTATGTACATCTGAAGGTATGCAATGAGCCAACCGGATGTTTCAACAACAAATATTTGCAGATCAATTAATTGAATGATTTTCCATAATCTCGCAGTTAATTCTCTTTAAAGAAATATTTGTAAAAGAATCTATTTCCTGAAATAATTTATTTAATATTTGTTTTAAATTTCCTGAATTTCAGAGTTATCTTAAATTGAAAAGCGGCAGGCGCAGAGTGACAGAATAAATAGCAGAACCAGAATAATTACGAGAATGCATAATGACAGAAAAGGGAGTTAGCGCATTGGGAATGCGACTGCACAACAAATGCTAAAATGGGCAGCACAAAAGCTGAAAGCGGCCCACTCATAAATATGGGAAAAGCCGGGGAAATGCACTTTTCGCATGTGTGTGTGTGTGTGTGTGTGTGAGTGCGCCTCTCTGTCTGCTATCTGTTTGTCTCCGTCACTCACTCTGGCATTCAGGCACTTTGTCCCTTTTGTCAAGTACTCACTCCTTCTGTTCGCCCTACGATCCGGATTCTGAGTCTCCGTCCGGGCGTAAATCAAAGTGAAAAGCGTGCTAATTGCATTAAAAGCATATAAACAAAATGCAATGCAAGTGGCTGTGATAAATATAAAAGGCAACAACACACACAGTCCCTGGAAGGCCTCCAACTGAATGTCACTGTGTACTGTATACACATATATATATATTTATATCGCGCTCCTCTTTCGCTCCCTGAGCCCTGGCCCTTTTCCAGATCCTTTTGTGCATGCGAAGCGAGTGCTGTGAAATTAAGCAAATAAGCATGGGCAAAGAGCAAAATGGGCTCAGCTCAGAGAAAAAATGAGGGGAGTGAAAAGTTCACGAGATTCCAGTTACTTTGTAGCCCCAGCGGAACCCTTTCCTACGACTTTTAATTGCTGGAAAAGCTTTAAAGGGACCAAAAATCGGGACTCACGAAAGTCCTTTGGTTACCACCATCAATGGATAAAAAGTTTATATGTTTAGTCGTGGAGGCTTTCGTCAGACATATAACTTCGGACTGTAAATTATATGGTACTCGGAGAATTTTCCTGCCCTTTCCAAAGATTATAAAATCAGTTTTAAATTAAATTATAATACAACCATTTTCCGGTATTTTTTCGTAGTTTAAGCTTAGGTTGAAAATGCGGAATGAGCTAGAATATATAAAGCTAAGTAGGTTTAAAATCTTATATAGATATTTTGGAAAATATTAAACATATTGTAAGCTTAGAATTGTATCTGAATTATAGCCTGGTTTATTCTTAACAAAGGCGTGCATTAATTATCCATTTCAGGCGATAAATATTCAAAGTTTTGGTTTAGCTTTCGCCCCACGACCAATTTGTGCCCATTAATAGCTCTGGGATCCTTGGAACTTATCAAAATAAACATTCTTTATTCGTTGAAGTTGGCCTGGAGTATTCCCATGTCATTAACCCGCCATAAAGAAGGCAGTCTGGATAAGCAAGAACACACTGCTCACATTTATGGTTAGCGATACGAATGTTCTCCGGCGCTTTTAACTGCATGTACTCAGGCAGGGCCCGGAATCAGGCTCTTTATAGCACCCAATCACGACTTGAAAAGTGGAAGCCATGGCTTGCTTTGGCCCAGTCTGGAGGAGCCACCGCATGCGTAGCGAAAATTCAATCGTACAATGTGTTGATATATGACACGTAATCAAATGTTTAAGTGCATGGCACACGCATCGCCGAGTCGGGGGGCTTTCGCAGCCATCCCCCCATCAAAATATGAACAAAATCTATGGGATCGGGTGGCCCGGGCGGTGGACAGAGTACACACAGCAAATCCGACAAGTAAATATAATAACAATAAAATGAAGCAACGACATGAATGCCATCGCAGCGCCAAGGCGAGATATTATGACACTGCCGGCAACAATAAAAAAAGAGTATAACAGCGAAAAGAATGCCTGGCAAGGACAATTGCTGGCACGAATCTCGGGCAACGTCTGTTCTCCGTTCATCGTCCTCGGTTCTCGGTTCCCAGTTCCAGGTCAAGAGCGCTGGCAAAGGCTGCAATGACAAGAGGACTGGTGGGCAAAAATTCAGCGAAAAATAAACAACATTCTTGAAATATTAAATACTCAATAATTTAAGAAATGTTTTGTTAAATAAAATTGACAATTTGGGCTTTAAAATAAATATATTTTATACATATACTTACTTTGATCCGATATACCCCGTTCAACTGGCCACGTACTGGGTATTAAACAACAGAAAGAAGCCCTGAAAATATGCTGCCAGGTCTTCTTTGGGACACTGCCAGTAACAATCAGGTGCGCTCATTTCGTTTTTGCATTCTTTATTATTTAAAGACTTAATAACATTCATTATCTGCATATATTTTACATTGCTACACAGTTAATATATTTATTAGCTTAACTTCTCTAAGTTTGGATATAATTTCACTAGTTATGGCCCTTAGTCTAGTTAACATTTAACAATTTGTTCATCGTACAAGAGAGAGACAAAGATATTATAAGCCGAGATATGCCTTAAGCTGTGCGTCATAAATTTGAGTGCAGTGAAATAATTTAATATGTGGCTTTTAAATACGACAAAAGTTTCAATAAAAAGGGGGGAATTCTTTAATAAGTGGGATATGTTTCTGCATAAATATGACTTACATAATTATTTTTTAATATATTATTTTAATTTGGAATAACAAGTATAAAATAAACCATTATATTTTAATTTAAGCACTTAATGAAAGTGGGCTTTCAAAATGTAAAGGTATAAAAAAAAGGAAGGAAAAGTCAACTCAAGAATGAAATGATCTCCTTTCCAATCGTAAAAACTTATCCCTACTCTACGTTTTTCTTGGCTAGTTGACTTGATTAGAGTTCATTAAAATCATGTTCCTAATTAAAACATTGCTCTTATCTTGATACAAGTGTTTATAACTCAACGATTTGAATTTGTTTGTTTACACTTAAATAGATTTAAATTCTCGCTTATCGAAAAGACTTAAATGCTACAGTTTTGGCTACTTACTTGAGTTTATTAATTTATACAGTTTTGCACGCCACATTCCGGCTTGCTTGGAAACATTACACAGGCATACACTTAATTTAAAATATTTTCTAAGATATTTTTTGGTTTGCAACTTCTCAGCCAACACCTTTGAGCATTTTCCTAAGACTGACAAGCACAAGCCCACAGAGGAACAACCGCATTTTAATGCTTCTCTAATATATGTATGGATACACATGGATACACTAAATATGAATATGTACATACAGTAGTTAAGCGGGCCGGAGACGCGGCGTATACGTGATGTGGCAAAAATATGTATCTATATTTTCAAATATGTACACACAGAACCTGACGAGATTTTAGGCCAAGAAGCCTGGCCTTTTGATGCCAAACCTCTTGGTTAATTGTTATCTCCGCTGAGCAGCATCCTCGGCGCTTAATTGGCTCGACAGGCGGCTCCTGTTTGCGTTGCTTGTGTGCCTGACTTTGCTGGTGATACCCTCGGTGCTGCTGTTGCCCCTGTTCCTGCTCCTGCTCCTGCTCCTGCTGATGATGCTCCTGTTGTTGGCGCTGCTCCTCTGACAGCAACGCCCCACGACGGGTGAGGAGCTACACAGAAACGCTATTAAGACTGGCAGCGCGTAGAGGGAAATGCGTGCAATTGATTTGGAAGCTAATATGCGTGACCAGGGCACCGATGAGCCCCACCCCAATGTGGATGCACTGGAGGATGCCGCTGCCGCGGCGGCTGCTGCTGCTGCTGCCGCTGCCGCCGAAGTCGCCGCTGCGGGGCGTCGGCTCTTCTTCAGTTGTTTATCTAGTTGGTGGTTGGAGAGCCGGAGAAGAGAGATTGGATGAGTAATGGAGGGCAGTGAGCTGGGACTGGGAAACTGGATGGATGGCAAGCTTTGGCCAGAACTTTGGTGGGCACAACTGTTGCTAGTGCACTCGGAAAAATTCACATTTTAGTTGAGGGAAATTTTCAAGGACTAAGAACAGTCTATGTAGTGAAAGATATCATTTGTGAATCTATAAGGTTAATGTTTTAATCTTAAAAACAAAACACTTTATTTTTATAAAAAATAATATATTTTTAAATAAATTTTTTCCGAGTGTCCTTCAGCTGTTGGCTAACTAACCGCCGGATGATTGATGATCACTCACCTTCGAGGGAGGACTGCACCTTGTCCAGGGACTGGCGGGACTTGGACATGACCGTTTCCCGCGACTCCAGAACCGGGATCCGCTGGTGCTTGTCGCTCTCCACGCTCTCCTCGTTGCTCTGCCAGTACACGGAGGAGATTTTGGCGACACACTGCAGTTGGATTACAGGGAAAACTTTCATCAAATCTGTGTACATTGATAAATGTGTGCGGGACTGTGTGGAAATGTGAGCTGGGAGCTGTGAAATGGGAAATGGGGACTGCAGCGGATTGGCCATTCTCTTGACGGCGCAGTAAAAGTTTTATGCTTTCATTAACTCCTCCCGCACGGCACGGGTAACGAGTAACCCGAAAATGACCCGCATACATCTCCGCAGGACTTACACAAACACACTTCTGTGTGTGTGTGTGTGCACACACCGCCAGCACCACATATGCAAACGGGTAGTGACCCACACGGTGGCCAATGGTCAGTGCACGGTGGGACAGAGTAGGTATTTAAAATATGAAAATATGAAAAGTTTTATATATAAATCGATATCAAACTAACATTACAGTTAGTCAGGTATGTTTTTAATCGATCTTTTTCTGGAAAACTTAGGTTTTTAAATATATATTCGAATATTATTCCTGCCACTGTTCCAACTGGTCATGTCATAAGAGCACTTCGCCTGCCGCCCGCGTTCGCATGAAATTTTGTGGCTTGTTCAACACACATTTGCACTCGCAGTGGTGGGGGTGGCTCCGCTGGTCCAGAGGGTAGTCCGGTGGTGAGTGGCTGGACAACTGGGTCCGAATGGATAATAATCAACATGAGCTGCCATGTTATGTTGTCGCAAATTGAATCAGAGCAACAGCGCGATGGCAAATATGTATGAAATGGCAATCTCCCGAATGAATGAATGTATCAATTTTCATGGCCTGTCCGACTACCATAATCAGTTTATATCGTAAGGATACGATGACAGGGCCCTCTTCTAGAGGATCTATTAATTTAAAAGTAAAGCTCTTGGCTTATGAATATTTAATACAGGAAATATGATTTTAAAAATGTTTTTTTGTTAATATCATTTAGGGAAAATAAACATAAACTTTAGCTTTTAATTTTCATTTAATTATTTAATTAGCGGGTTTAGTGATGAAAGGAACTGCAATGTTTAACTTTTTTAACCCAGTGTCCAGGTTCAATTGAGTGAGAGACCCCATTAGCTCACCTTTAGCTTCATGTCGCCGTGCTTGAAATGTCATCCGCGCACCCGGAACTCGAGCCCCAGTCGGGCAACCTCCAGGCCCTCTCGGCCGACAATGAGGGGCTCGTAGGGACGCAGGAAGGAGCGGTTCGCGTGCATCCCGTTAATCAGCCAGCTGAGATGGCAGACGGGCTTAGAGGCCGCCGAGGTGCAATTGACGCGCACCATGTCGCCAATTTGATAGCGGGGCTGCCCGCCCGTGATTTGTGGTCCATGCTTCGGGGTCACTGAAAGTCAATAGAAAATCAGAGTTGCAGATTAAATGGATTTCGCTGTTTAGTAAAATAGAAACCCCAAAGCGATAATGTATGAAGTGATAAAGATCCCAGTAAGTGAGCTTCAGTCAGAAGAGAATTAACAGGATGTTAACTACCTTAGTATTATTAGATATTTATTCCTCAACCTGATATCATTTTTATACCCTTGCAGGGTATTATAATTTCAGTCAGAAGTTTGCAACGCAGTGA